>MU913913.1:7036-25910 GCA_036418165.1 Cooperia oncophora | reverse complement strand
TATTATGTTTCAGCATGAGGTATCACATAAAATATGGCCGATCGAGGACGTTTCCGTGGCGGATTTGGAAGTGGCGCAGGTGGTCGCGGAGCCGGAGGTGACCGCGGACGAGGTGGACGTGGTCGTGGAGGTCGTGGTGGTCGAGGAGGACGGTCAGTCTTTCATTCTGGTAATTTTTGTTTGTCCTTCGTTGAGAATAGCCTTGTGCGTACTACTACGCAAGAACACATTTCTCCAAGAATCTACTTACTTTCTCCGAGAGCGTATTTGAAAAAAGGGCGGATAGGAACCAGTTAATACATGTGCATTGATTGGGCCGAAAACCGCCAATATTATTTGTACACGCTAATGGTCGTATGTGTCTCTCTTTGATGCACGTATATCACCAGCGTGGACGACAGCAAAGTACTGGATGTAGTTTAAACCGGAAATATGTGGTATATTGCGCTAGTAAATGAATACTGGACGTAAAGGATCCATTTTTCAGTGCTGGCCGTGGAGGTGAGAAGGAATCTGAGTGGGTTCCTGTAACGAAGCTTGGACGTCTCGTGAAAGATGGAAAGATCACAACTCTCGAGGAGATTTACCTCAACTCTCTACCCATCAAGGTGAGTCAGGCTTAAGCCTTCTCCTTTGACTGCTTAGGCGGATAGGAACCAGACAATATCTTTGTGTTGTTTGGGCCGAAGACCGCCAAAATTATTGGGACGTTTTTAAGGTCGTATGTGTTGCGCTTTGTAACATGTATATCACCAAAATGTCTGACAGCTAGTTTTTTTCCTTAATTCCCATTGGATTTGGATAGTGCTGGGTCAGAGCTACAGACTGGCTCATAATTCGAAAACATGGAGACCTAGGGCTTCTTAAGAATTTTTGATTCCACCTGGCCTCTAACTGTTTTGGTTTCGAGACCTTCGGAGCCTTCGGTGTAGTACAACGATCGGCGTAGTTCGGTCCAGGGGCGTGGGGTGGGGCCTTTTATTTTCTGTACTAGTTCCGCTTTACGA
Source organism: Cooperia oncophora (assembly GCA_036418165.1). NCBI lineage: Eukaryota > Metazoa > Nematoda > Chromadorea > Rhabditida > Trichostrongylidae > Cooperia > Cooperia oncophora. The sequence continues at coordinate 24,903 of MU913913.1, read as the reverse complement.
GTCTCGTTTTGATGGAACTTGTGAACTCTTGTCAAGGAGCAAACTGTTGAGCCACTATACTAAATGGTATCTATCTGATACTTCATTGCTTTAACAAGTACAAATTTTGGTTGCTGAACTTTGACTCCACTTGATAGATCGACATATCGATGGAAAGCAGCAGCGGTGCAAAATCACGCCCCCTTCCCCACTCCCGCACCTTTTTTTAAGGCAGCATTCATGCCTTACGATTATGTCGCCGTGATGGACCTATGTTTTCGGCGACTATCTGCGTAGATGGGATACGTATGATGCGTACGTGTCCAGTGTATAGCAATAATCGATGTAATAGACGTCAAATCGATAAGTATTTAATTTTCTGGAGGTAGTTACCGGGAACGTCGATAGGTTATGGCAATCGCTTGGGACCAATACTTATCTCCCCTGAATAGAGTAATCGCCGAAGACGTCAGTTACGCCGATTACGGCGGCATAATCTTAAGGTACGAACGCAGCTTAATAATTACTAGGAAGCTCTGTGGACATAATTTTACTGGAACGCACCAAAGTTGAACCCCTTGGGAGCTGTGCGTGTGCTGCACCTTTCATTTCAATGATGAATACAATTTCAGTGGTGAATACATTTCGAGGGAATAGATAGAAGATCATCGCATCTGTGCTTAAGATACCGATTGAGGTTTCTCAAAGATCACATGTTACAGAAGCAGACAACGTTTTGTTTCATTCATGCTTTGTCAGAGTCAGCAATCATTATTATCAGCCCTGATCAATAACTTTTTCAGTGCGGTCCCAGCCGGTTACCGCTCAAGGCCTTTGTGCGCTATCGGAGTTCCAAGGCACGTTGGCTCGGAGTCAATTGGCTCCAAAGAAGTTGTCACCGACTATCCGTGGAGCTCAGTTGCCGCCAAGGGCTTGCTGTTATCTGTGCGGAACGTGGTTACTGGGCTAAGGTAAGCAAGATCGGGTCTTCCACCCGTTCCTGGTAGTGCGGAAAGTGTGATTCTGTCAGCTGGTACGGTGTACCCCGCTCCTCGTGGCTCCGATTGTGTCGCGCTGTTCCAAGAGCTGCTTCAACTGGCTGGTATCAAGATTGCTTAACGTCGCACAGGATCCACCGCCACCCTTGGAAACTTCGCGAAGGCCACCTACGCTGCCCTTCAGCGTACCTACTCCTACCTCACCCCTGATCTGTGGAAGGAGGAAGCGCTCGATAAGACCCCGTACCAGCGTTACCATGATTTCCTTGCTCGCAATTAATTTTGTGACGTTGTTTTGTGGCCACAATCTGTGGTGCTGTTATGAGTAAATATCGTTGTATCAATGTGTTCGTTAAACAGTGCAAACAAGAGATCTTTAATGTTTGGATAAATGTAAATAGGGAAATGAGTGTTTGTGTTCTTACAAGTCATCGACACGGCGTAACATTTGACAGTATTGAATACTCAGAACTTACTGGTAATGAGATGAGATGCTTTTAAGATTGACTTTTTGGGACAAAATAGACGCGGAAGTGTTTGATAAAAAAGCATGGTAAGGTAACTTTTTCCCGTGTTGTATGGCTACCAAAATAGGATAGCTGAACATCAAGCGTTGGCGGAGCTACTTGAGAAATAGAGGGATTATTTAGCCGAACCTTTGGGGGCCTTTCGCCTCCTGTTTTTGCGCGAGTGATACTGGCAAGCAAAATTGTAGCTGGTTCTTGTTGGTGAAAGCTAGGGGCATAATGGTGCGGAGGCGTGCGCCACGCTGGGGAATCCTGTACCATCGAGGAGTTCTCACAAGTTTTCCCGAAGAACCTTCGATTAAGCAGTACCAGGAACAGCAAAAGTTTTAATCTTTCGCAGAATTCTACTTTTCATATTAGTGTGGATCTCCCATAGCAAGTCAAACAAAATTTTTTTCTCCATCTCAGATACTATCTCCGATACGAATACGGCTTAAAATCAAGGCCGATATGGTGCGTTGTGCTGCACAAATACTAATGGCATGATGGCGAGTAACACGAAAGTTAAGAAAAAAAACCAAAACCCCAACCGAATATGCCCAGAATTGAGGCCCATTCTGAATCGCACTCATACGTGCACAAGGCGAAGACGCAGGTCGGACGAATTCTCGTTTGTTGTGATCAGCTCTTTCCTTACCACCTCACTATCACCATTTAATATTCAATTGGAGAGAGAGAGCCAGTAGCAGTACAACTGCCCGACCAAGATAGAAATGAAAGTTGGGCGTTGCTGTGGCCACTGGGCAGGTTCGTGGTCTCGTCGTGAGCAAGTCGCGCCTTCGTCATGTATTTCTGAGCTGCCAATGTGGTATATCGTCCATGTTCGCGGGTAGGACTATCTCAATCAAAGGATGCATCTGAACACGAAATGAAACCGCAGCACTTCAATTTGCAAGCCAAAAGGGGCTACTTCTCTCCGAATTTTGCTGTTTTGCACGCCAGACCGTAGGTAATGAGAGCGAAGAAACTCCATTGTGCTCAGCTAGTCCCATAAAAACTGGCAATGATAGATGTGACTTCGATTCGCAAAAAGAAAATGACAAAACAAAACACACAAAAAGAAAATTGAGAGGAATTCATTCCCGCTGTGTTGCGAAAAGGGTGATTTCTTTCTGAACTTTTTTTGGCCTACTAATGAAAGTCACTCAGTCATTGTCAGTTTTTATCAGACTTGATTAGATAGCTGAAGTCAGCTCACTTCAGATTCATTCAACGCCGCTTCCTTTCCTTCCACAATGCTCTTTCACGGCTACGACCAGGGGTGGTTATGCAGTGAACCTATTTTTATTTTAAAGCAACCAAATATCCTTCCCACAATATTTCCTTAGAATTTCAAATCTCCTCAGCTTGAAGTCCCAGTTCTTAAGACGATACAGCACAAACTACTAGGAAAGAACCTCTTTCATAGAGCTTCAGGTAACTCACTTGATTAACCAGCTGAGCCAGCGAATGGCCACACGCTGCGCGCTCCATCAAACTTCTTTCGGGTGCGACACGACGCGGCGCGGTCTACGCATTATCACCGCGAGCGTTCAAAATTCAATTTCGGCGTCCCTAAATCTATCAATCACCTTACTAATACCTATTTTCATTTCATCTGGTCTTTCTATCCGTCACATAGCTTCATTGATATGTAAAATATCCAAGGAGGTTTCTGCTTTATGTGTCGAAGATTGTTTTTTCCTTTGCTGGTAGTACTCGCGTGTAATTCTCCCACCTCTTCGGACGGCTTTTTGAACGTTTATCAGTGGGAACAGGGCTTGAGGTCTTTGAGGATTCACTGGGTAGAAGAGATTATCTTGATACCAAACCCACTTCTTATACAAAAATGATATCCCTACTAGCGCCTCGCTTTGATATTGTATCCCCAGTTTAACTGGAAGATCTTCAAATGTACCTTCACCATTCTTTTCTTTATGAAAAGATCCCGACTCAAGGTCATCCTCTGAAGTGACAAAGTCTGATATCTGGGTTTTGTTCCAGTTCCTCGCAGCAAGATTTTTCAGGGCTCAGGTGTCCCCCGGAACTTGTTTTGATTAGTTTGTCATATTTTGGATATTCATTTTTCCTTTGCTCTGAGACTTTGCAAAACGGTTTCCAGCGCTTTTGGTTTGAGAGGGGCGTTTTGCACTTGCGCTAGTTCCTTTTAAATTACGCGCCACATTTTGGAGAACCCGCAGACTTTTGTCAGGATTGGAGCTCGTGCTGTTGCATAGTTTTACAGGAATTTATAGGTCTGCTAAAGAGCCATCGGCACTGGTTGATGTGAACCAGCAAAATACGCCCCCCCCAATGGATCTGCGCCTTTTTTATGACGCAAATCTCCTAACCTTCGAACATTTTATAATGGGAAATATTTCCTCAATTGAAATTGCTATGTGTTCAGAGCGACTATGGCTGACGGAATGACATACTCGAGTGATGAGTCCCGCAAAGTTATGCAAATATACGGTGCTTTATCTACGAATAAAGAAGGATATTTATCAGTGTCCTTGCAGGGTCTGTCACTTTTCCTTATCCTTGAAATTACCAGTAATATTACTCAAGCGGTTATACTTTTTACAGAAATGCTGACCATACTTGAACAGATGGAGCGGTTACGTGTAGCATGGAAAGCAGCCGAAGAAAAAGCTAGCTATCATGAACAGTTGAACGCAAAATCTTCGTCTGAGATAGAGTAGGTTTTGCATTACCTTTTAAGGGGATAGATGGGGACTGTGTATTTGATTTAGACAGACATCATACAAGTATTACCTAGGAAAATAATGATTCTTATGTTATTGAGATGATGACCATGGGCTTACTGGCACTAATTATGCCATTTCAATTGTTAACTATTCATTATGGAATTTAATTTGGTAGTTCCGTCCATGTCGTGGTCATTTCAAATAACTGGATTTTTGGATAGAAAAGGAATAACCTGGTGGGATTCCTTCAACACTTTTCAAAATGCTAGCCAAAGGGTGAGAGTGAGATCCACACGGTTTCATCATGCACAGGGTGTTATTCATTAGCTGCACATTATTGCTAATTTTTCGAGTAACTTAGGCCTTAGGTACTTATTCCGTTTAGACATCGTCTGGCTGTTTTCACCCGGATTACTTCTTAAGAAATGGGTTTACTTTCTTGTTTTACTTTAACAAGTTGTCGAGGCGTACTAAAATGGTTTCGAGATGTCTTGCAAATGGTTGAAATTCATTTTTCTTTTGCTTTTCTCCTAAAATTTCACGTTGGACAGCGTTGGCTTGCGTCAGCGTACGCTAGCATTCGCTGGTTCGATATGCATACTTTTCTAGTCACTGGCGTACGCTATCATGCGCTGGCGCTCGCTAAATCGATATCTACACCTTCTTAGTCGCCGGCGCTGGCGTACACTGACGCAAAATATGAACGTAGCCTAACTCTGTATAGCCTGTTGCCTTTGACAGGTCGCTCTCATCGCAGCTTCGACGATGCAATGCAGAATTAACGGATGCTCGCGCTCAAATCAGAGCACAACTACAGGAAGCTCATGCAATGCGGGCAGATCTGGATGAGACGGTCGATCGGTTGAAACTGGTTAAGGAGCTATTAAAGGTACAACATGAGAATATTCAAAAGTTATACCGCGTGCAGAATCATGTAAAATTTCTTCGGGACTGGTAAGATTTCTTTGCACTAGTCGCCTCTTACTGACCCATTCATCGAGGCGGGACAGATTTTGGTCGAAATTTTACCATACGAATAAACTTGAATGAAATTCCGTCGGGTAGTTTTACCCCTTGAACGCACACCATTGTGAATATCATACACAATAAGAGGCGTAGAATCTTGTTCGCTATGGATGAAAGGTCGCCTCAGGCGGCATGCGCTTGGTTTCGCGCCAAGCAGGTTCTTCATAAGTGTGGGACCCTACAAACCCTTCCCGCTTGAAATGCCCTTCATCTGCAGCGAACAAACTGTTCAAACTTGGTCTGAGAAGGGATGTGTGCAGCTTGTACCTTCGCCTGGTGCAGATGCCAGGCATTTTCGCTTCAAGTGGATGCATACAGGGGGGGCCAAAAAAAAAAGTCATTTCGGACCGCGAGTGCCACATATCAACGAAGTTTTCGCAGCCCAGACAGGGGAAGTGGATATGAGTACCAGAGTGGAAGATACCCAAGATCTTCCTCTATAAGCTGGAGCAGTCTGCCGCCAATCGCCTTCATGTACGCCAAAATATGAAGTCATCTCCAGTCGCGGCCTGACTGGAGAACACCTTTGGAATTCACGTCGCCTCCAAACAGCTGCGAAACTTCTTGAATGAAGTCATCCACAGATAGCTACCTGGAGGTCAGTACTCTTGATCTGCAAGACCTCCCACATTGAGCAGCCTCGTCAACTTCGCTACGGTCCAGGACATCATCTTCACCGTATTCGCCGAGGCGCGAGTTGATGGTATGGACCGGGGTACCTGGAAGGGGAAGACCGATATTTTCTTTGTAGACCCCGACTGAAGGTGAGCGCTGGCGGTTACATCAAGTAACTCGAGAAGAATATCCTCCCTACATGTGGTCGCCCGTACCTTCTTGGAGACCTTGTGCTGCTACAGGTTTGGGTGCCACCACATGGAATCAAAGGGTTTTGGAAAAACTCCCGCCTACTTCGAATGGAAGGGCGTTTCGTACCTGGTGAAGATGTAATATTGAAGTATGTCCCCTGACCTGAACCCACTCAATTACCTAGTTCGGGCGGACTCAAGAGGGTGGTCTACGGTGGCGGAGAAATCGACTACCCCGCTGATCTCAGGTACCACATCGCGGTCGCGTGCCAGAATCTCTCGATGGCGCTCCTCCAGAAGGCTGTGGCGGAGTATCATTATAGTATTTAATGTGCTCTTTAATATGGTAGTAAAAATGTCCGATAAAAATTTAATAAAGTGTAACTTATAGCGCCTTGAAAGTCATGGAGGCAAAATGACTTTTTTTTTGGCCCCCCCCCTGTAATTTTTGTGGTGGGAAAGTCAACTACGCGGGGCCGAAATTTGGCCAAGTCAGCCTTGGAAAACAAGTTTTGATCGAAATTTGGTGCGAATTCGATGAATAGAGTGGTGACGGGGTATTGTGTCTTTTATAATTCTTGCATGAATATCTTATTAGCTACCTAATGTTTTCTTCTTCCAGGTTGATCTCGACAATCTCCCTCCCGAAACTCGCAAACAACTTGCATTCCTACGAAATCCCGATCTCGGAAAGATGAATTCTAAACGGGTAGCTAGAGAGCAGTTCATGGTGATATAATTTTTGATTTTTTTTTGTACATCTTTGGATACTCTTTCGGGATTTCTTCTATATATGCTAATGGAATCAAATGTTATAGGAGGGTGATACAGAAGAAACTATGGACTACGATACGAGTGGGAATACCTTGGATACACTCGATGAGGTCGAAGAAGACGAACATTTGCGGTGAGCATTTTTTTTATTAAGAGCCAAAGTACAGTCCTTTCCGCTGCGGATGAGAGGGCGTGTAAGGCAGCGTTCAGACTTCGCGACGGCAGCGCTTCGGTCGCGCGTTCGACGCGATCGATGCAGTCGAAAGCATGCGCATCGATCGCGTCGAACGCGCGACCGAGGCGCTGCCGTCAGGAAGTGTGAACGGTGCCTAAGCGAGGCTAGGTTCGGCGCGCCGCTAGCCCTTTTCAGTTCGCCGGTTGTTGAAGCAGGTGAATGACAGTAACTGGTGAAAACAACTTGTAAGACCAATATCATACAGTCTTGTCGCTTTTCGAAAAGAAAAACAAACGGCATGGCGCTGCTCGCATTCGCTTTGAGACGCGCCATCACACGCACCGAACATGACTATAGCTCGTGAATCCGGTGCCTAAGCTTTAAAGAAGTCCTTTTGCTTTTCGCTGAAGAACTGAGTATTTGATGAGCTACACTATCCCCAAACAAAGGATCGTGGAAGTTTATTTGGGAGCGGTTCTTAGTAGAAGTTGTTTGATTAGCGCTGGCATTATGGGCAATGTTATAGGCGAGCCAGGAATCGCTCAACAGGCTTACGTGGTCGTCGCTCTAAATCTGCACATGCACAACCTGCAGGATCTTCCAAACGAAGAAGCAGCCGTGTGCGGGATGCTGCCCCAACGGCCATTGAAAACGACGAAACAGTGAGTGACTCATGGATTTGTCAGCACTTCTTGTCATCTTCTCCTTTGAACAAATCTTTTTTTTTTGTTTTCCGGGTTTTCCAATTTTGCACAAGACATCACCAAAAAATTCCCATGAAATTAGAAATGTGGAAAATTGCAGCGCGACTCTCCACTGCCTCCGAAGCGGTCAAGAGACAGTACCGAGGAGATTACAACCACTACTACAGTTACTATTGACCCTAGTAGACAAAGGCCATCACAGGCTAAAGTTACCATCAGAAGGAGCATGAACAGGAGCATGTCGGCGAACGATTTGTTGGCAGCTCAGGTTTGTTTTATGTTTTTTAAAAATGTGCTTAATTTCATTGATGTGCTTCAACAAGGGAACCTTTTTCAATCATCTCCTATGCTTTTATTTTTTCTCGATGAGCATCTCCAAAATTGAAGAAAATTGATTGACAAGTTTGTAGAGAAACTATCACTGTTGAGAGTACTTGCCAAGTTTTGTCAAGCAGTGATACATATTAAATAACCACTTGCCTGAGTGGTTCGGCGAGCTTCCTCCATCTTCACAAGAGTTCACAGGCTCCACCAGTTTGGCTTGTAAACTGGGAGTAGTGAGGCAACGAAAATGCAAAATGCCCCCTCCCGTCGCTGAACTGCGTCCCATCTCCCTATGAGTCATGAGTAAACACAGTTGTGGTTGATTTCTGTACTCCTGATCACTTTAAGATTTTCTTCTAATTAAATACACTCTTGACCAGATTCCATCATATTTTCTCTTATTTAGGCTAAAACACCAGCAACTACTCCGAAGACTCCATTCGTTCCACGGACTACTAGCACTTTGGAACTGTAAGATTTTATTCTAGATGTGCGCAGATATGTGATGATGATATGAGGCACGGTCCACCCTGATCGTGTGGGCGGAGTCGGTCAGCCCATTACGATTATATGGGTTCCCTCATCGGTGTTCCGCTCTTTTCAAGGATACTGAGAAAGACAAGGGGGCGACAAGGAGACTCCGCTCTCACCTTCAGCGCACACTTTGCCTTTTTTCAAAATTTTTTCCTCTACGCATCATTGGAGGAGTGGGACGCGATAAGGCGTTGAATGCGTTCATGCTTTGCGGCAGGGTACGCCAGCTTTTCGAAGGAACGCTAGCGCCAGCGACTAGAAATGTATAGATATCGATCTAGCGAAAGCCAGCGTCCACCAGCAACCGGGAATGGAGTTTGCGAGGGGGGTGGCAAACAGCCGGATTGGTTGTCGATCAATTGCGGCATATGTAACCGCACCGTGCAATGCACAGAGTGTACGGTGTAGTGCACCTAAACGGTTGCACAGCCGCAATTTCACGACGCCTAATCAAGCCGTCTGCTACCCTCCTACTTCCCCATACTCTCGCTCCTAGGCACTGCGGTACGCTGGTGGACGCTGCCGCAAAGTGTTTAGCAGCATAACATCGAGTGATTGAGTGTTGGAATTTATCTGCATGTAGCGATTTAAGGCGATCGCAGAAACGCCAGGTTGGCAGCCGGACTTGGACCCATGGCATGCCAATAGCTACTCGCCCTCATAATTTCCAAGCGCTTTCGACATACTTCAAGGTTGTTTATTTGATAGATCAACTCGTTTTTATGCTAACTTTTGCCTTAATTTTTCATAAATGCAACTTTTTTTTTCATTGCAGATTACTTCTTGTGATGTGTGCCATGGTGGTATCAATTTTGCTGCAAAGCCGGCGTATAAGTGCCATGATTGTCTTCAGCTTACTCACGTGTCTTGCTCATCGTGAGTTGTTGTTTTCAGTACTATAAAGGAACTGTATTGAGAAGGCCTTCTTATAGGCGTCTAGTTTTGCCATGTGTCCCTCGTTCTGTTGTTCTTCCGCGGACTCCGACGAACAAACGTGGGCAACAGTTCTTCCATTTACAGGTTGGTCTGCTTTCGAACAAGTTAGGAAGTGCTTATAGCCCGCGACCTTGGAAAGTTGGAGAAATCGCTCCTTTGCGAAGAAGGTTGGATTCATCTGATCGAGAGAATTAGTGAACGGCTAGCGAAATCCCGATGAGCTGGGCTCATTCGCGACGAAGGTGCGGTGTTAATCGGTCGCTGGGGGGGGGGGTAGAAGAACTTTTCGGTACAGTAACGATTTATCATGGGCGGAATCAGCTGAATAAATATGTATTCAGCTATTTGCGCTAGTATTCCACCGCGTTCCGCTTTGACGATTCCCCTTTGGGGATGGAGGAGGGAGGATACAGGTCGTGTGAAACGGGAAAAACCGAGAAAAGTCAACAACCGAAAATCTTTCCCTCGAAAAACGACCCTCCGTTCAGTAGACATACAAGACACCCCTCGCCAGGGATCTCCAATGTACGACGTATTCTGGTGGAAAGCATCCGGGGGTTTACTTTAACTAATATCAAGTTTAAGTGTTAGTTTTTCAGGAATTCTGTCCTTCAACGCCACCCATGATTGCGTATCCGGTAATCTATTGTGTGGTGGATTTAGAGAATCGTGGATTAAGTCGCGAGGGGCTGTATCGTGTTCCAGGGAGGAAGGATCATGTAAGTTGTGATTTTTAGGCTCATGAATAGGTAGTGGTGATTGAGTCTCATGGCAAGGCCGTAATACGTGCTTGCTTTGTAGGCACAAAGTGTTTTGAATGAGCTTCGTACTTCTCGTGGGATCCCAAAGCTCGCTTTTCAAGAGATTGAAGTGATTGCTGATGTTATCAAGTCATTCTTACGGGAACTTCGCGTAAGTATATGTTCTACAAGATTCTGATACTTTAACCATAATTAGTACTTTTTAATCCGTTCAGGATCCACTCGTGCCCAAATCTTCTCGTGAAGAATTCATCAGAGCGGCGCAGTCAAATAACATTCTAGCCTTGAACGTTGCCGTCTGTGATCTCCCTCAGACGAACAGGGACACATTATCTTACCTAATGCTCCACTTGCAAAAGGTAACCGGCTATAAAAGTTATCCATTACAGTCCTGTATCTTTTTTGTCTTAATTTTAGGTCGAGGCATTGAAAGACGTAAACAAAATGACGGGCGAAAATATTGCACGATGCATGGCCATCCCTATCATGGGTCAAACGACATATCCTCGCGGTGATATACACATAGCATCAAACGACGCTCGCGAGAAGGAACGCAGTGTGTTGCAGATGTTGAGGATGTCTCCGGTTTGTTCAGTTATTCTTCAGCACTGAAGTTCTGATTATTGTCAGTGCGCTACATACCCTGCCTCAACCGTTAACGCGCTTTTTTTTTGAGGAAAATACGGCACGCTTTTTTGGAGAGAACGACAAATTTTGCAAAAATTTCGCGCAGCTAGCAAGACGCCATTGCTATGTATGTAGGCAATGAACAACCAGTGCAATACTGGTCTGTTTGCAGCGATTCATTGGCGCCAATTTCTTGAACCGGATTCATCAGAAGAGAATGCCGCTCCTTATGGCGCTACTCCAGCCTCGGCACCACCCTACGAAGAAATCGGTCGAGTTCCGGCCTCGGCACCGCCTTACGAACCGTGCGTTGATCAGAGTATGCTTGGTCCGTTAACAAATTCTCCTAAATCTAACATTGTGCGGCCAATTCCACGGCGACCCAAGAAATTCTTTGATACTCCTAAATATGATAATTTGTAATCGTAATTTAACTCACTTGTAGGCATTGCCTTAGATCTGTAAATGTTTTATTATATTTTGCTGGATTATTGTTAACTGACAGGTCATTTTGGGGTGGATTGGCTGGAATTCACAGATGTTCCATTAATTAATATTTTATGCTAAACTCTGAACTATTGGAGCTTCTAGAGACCACGGGTATCGGATCTTAATGCCCCTTGAAATGGTACGTTGTAGGGGTCTTTCGCGGGTAAATGAAGAAGGACAAGGGTCCTCAGGATTAAAATAGCAGTGTCCCCTCCATGTAACTCTCTGTAGGTGACTGTTGCGTCCAGAAAAGTTCTTTCGCCATGAAGCAGCGATTCCGCTTGAGTTAGCTCGTAAAACCGGCATTCCTAATCTTTTGTTTACTGCGTTCGCTTGCCTATTCTCAAGTTCCACAGTTGGTGCATATCAGGCTGCCGTCGCGTCAAAGATAACCCCTGCCTGAGAGGCCTCACCGTCCACAGCGAACAAGACTGTATTCGCTCTACGCAGTCACGAGGGGTACACAGTAGACTGAACATATCCTCCCCCCCCCCTCCCCCCCCTCCCCCCCCCCCTCTCCCTCACCTGAGCCGCTGAAGCGTCGGTTCATTACAGAATGACCACTGAATCTCAAAAACTCCAATGATAAGGGAGCAGTTAAGTCGCTCTCGGATTCTTTTTAGAGGTGATGAAATGGAATAGACTGTTTAGAACCTCTGCTGTGTCCTAACTGATTTGACGCCACTGAGATGCCGTGTCATCTGGATAGGAACAGTGGTTGGTTGGGGCGTTACGATTTCCCGAACCACACTTGTCCCTTAGATGAGCATTGTGTTCCAGCCAACCTGCCCTAACGTGAGTTGAATACACATTTTGTAATTTATCTAGGCTTTACTGGGACCTCGAACTTTACTCGTTTTTCGCGTAATGAGCAATTAATGATCTGTTGAACCTGATTTTTTTTCTATTTATTAACTCTATGTTCTGAAGTAAATGTTCCCTTTGATAATGTACGCTCCATATCTGAGAGATGGACAGGGCGTGGTTGCACATTTATTTGAACATGGCGCTGGATGCGTTTCTCGTGGGATATTCCCACTATTGTCGTCCTGTTTTGCGCTGGACAAACATATGGTCACAGTTGTTCCAAAGCGGCAGTATCCACCAAAAGAGCAGCCACTGTCATGTTCCAGCGAAGAGCGCAACCACGCCCTCTCCATCTTCGGGGTATAGTATTGGTGTTTAGGGGGGGGGACATTTTGAGGTCGTGGTGCCTTATCATTCGTAACGTGCGTAGATTTCAATGAGGCGAGTGGTCTCTGGAGGCCTTGTAGCTTGTAATTTAGTTGCAGTCTTCCTTTGTTTTGTTAGAGTATTTGTCGAGTTATTATATGTTTATTTCTGTATTATGTGGTGGAAAAATGTCTGTGCTAACATTTCTTTTTTAATAACTGACATAGTATCAGCATACCTGTATACATTCGATTATACCTCTGATCAAGCTACATAATAAATTTAGCTGCTGTTCTATGTACAAGTTTCAGTGATGTTCCAAATGCTGAAGTCGCAAATAGTTACACTGCATATCCCAGAGAGGGGAGGGCGTGGGCGCGTATTGCATCTGAGCTTGTTCGCTGCGGAGAAATGGGCGTTTGAGTATCTGGGTTCAGCGCCCGCCGAACCGTTCTCAGCGAATGGCTGAGGCGGGCTGACGCCTGATGGAAAACGACCGGAAGAAACGATATGATAGTCTTGTCGCTTGCCAGAAAAAAATGGCTGGCATCGCGCCAAATCCATCCCCCTTGACACACAGCGAACAAGATTGTATGATGAGGTTTCATAGATGATGGACATCAAGTAAAGCCTTGTCATGCGCTTATAGCTTTGGGGAGGGTTGAGGTCATTCGAGGGACTCTTTGCGCAAGTAGGCGTCGCTTCTTCCAGGAATAATTGCAGCAGTTCAAATCTTCCCATCAACCGGCTAGCTGCGCGATCAGGGTAAAGCATCGTGATGTGTGGTGGAGGTATGACCTCTCCCCCCTCCGAGGGAGGGTGTCAGTACGACCTCCTCCCGGGTGGATAGTGCACATAAAACAGGAAAAATCACGCAAAAGGTCAACAACCGGAAAACCAACGCACCAACATTCTCTCAAAGGCACAAGGCACACATACGACCCACATGAGTTTCACACAACGATGCTGTACCCTGTTCACGATCCTTGAACATGGGCGAAACACCTCATGTCCCATACGATTGTCCCAGTTTTGCACACGGAGTCTTTCAAAGGCCGCACCCCATACAGGTACAGTATCGTGATGTGTGAAATGGCGGTGTCGGTCGGTACCCCCTCCTCCTCTTTCGCAGACGTTCTACCATCTACCAACATCCTCGGTTTCTCAAACTTCCAAACACCTTTCCCAGTTTTCCTAAAAAAATTATCCAGTTTTTTTTTGTTGCCAGAAAACTGCAGCAATCGAGCGGGAGGCAGGGCGGATGGAGAAAGAGGGCGGAGGATCGTCATCAACTGAAATAGTAGTTCAACTCTCATGGTCAGAGGAAATACACTCTTTATCCCTGAGTCAGAGTAGGCGTGGCATTTGAACATGGCACGGAATGGGTTCCGCGCCATGTTCAAATGCGTGCAATGTTCGTGAAATATTCCAGTCTGGGACAACTGTCATCTTGTTCTGTATTGGACAGAGACACGACAACAATTGTGTCAAGATGAAAATATCTCACCAGAAGCATAGACACCTTCAGGTTAAGTTGAAGCATGCTGCCGTGCCCCCGATCTCAGGAATTTGGGGTATAGTTGTATGGTAGATCTGCGGCGTCCGGCAGTTTAAGGCAGGGGGGGGGCACGAGTACGTCACCCTTTGATAGTATTCTCCTGATGTTGTTGAACTGTGGACTAACAGTCATCAGCGCCCATTATCATTCTGCTCCAAATGCACCGTACGTCGTTATGAATATCAATATCTTGGAAATGCACGAAAGAAATTGTAGGCGGGGCGGTGTATTATTGACATCATTGCTACGTGATAAAAACGAGACCGATGCTGAATAGAGACTGGTTCAATTCTGCGTTCCACTTTGAAGATGGCTGTATTGTTCGCTGCGTTGGCTATACTTGCTATTGTGCCTCAGATGTGAGTTCAGTCTGATTTTGCTCTTTTACCTAGCTCTATTCGGCCCGAGTACCCGCAGTCTTGTTAGCTATGGATGATGGGCGTGTCAAGGGGGATGTTTTGGGAGCGGCGCCAGCCTAGCGACAGCAGTGTATCTATCATTCGTACCATCAGTTGTTGTCGCTTACTCGCTTCAGCGAGTAGTGGAAAATAGGCTGGCGGCGCGCCAAACTCAGCCTCATTGACATGCTCCAAAAAAAGAAGAAAACGTGTTTCTTAAGGGTAGTTCGACCTCCCTGAACACGAATATCACGACTCGAGTGTCAGAGTATCTGGGGTATCTGGGCGCGCGCACAGGCGCCGGCGCCATGATACCCTAGTTACCCTAACCCTTCACAAATGTATCCAGCTGCGAAAAACCGAGCGCGTCCGAATGGCATCACTCGTCTTTTGCATATGAACAGCTGCTTAGCTGAATGTTGTAGATCCTAGAAGTTTGACCAGAAGGTCTCGAAATGTTCAGTGTTAGGCAAAAAAAGTAGAAAGATGGACTTAAGTACATGTTTTGACCAATTTCGAGCCCTGTAAGTTCTATTAGATCTGAACACTTGAAACCAGTTTCTCAACGAGACTGAGACTGCTCAATAGTCGCATAACCGATAGAATTGACTTACTGATTCCACTTTCTGGGGCAAATCTT
Organism: Cooperia oncophora; assembly: GCA_036418165.1. Classification (NCBI taxonomy): domain Eukaryota; kingdom Metazoa; phylum Nematoda; class Chromadorea; order Rhabditida; family Trichostrongylidae; genus Cooperia; species Cooperia oncophora. The sequence continues at coordinate 9,787 of MU913913.1, read as the reverse complement.
ATGACACCAGAACCACAGTAAATATACTAGGACTGCTTAATTCGGGCAATTCGGAAGAGGAGGTGGTGTAGTGGCAAGTTAGCATGTGAAGCGCTCACCAACGCGCGTGATCGGAGGGTCAATTTCCAAAGAGGCTCCCGCCCAGGCCGACCACCACCTCTGTCCTCCGAGGATGGTGAAATGGTACCAGGTGAGTCTGGGAGGATAAGAACACTAACTTGTACATAGACTTGCCACCGTAAATCATTGTTTAAGTCAACCCTTCTCTCGATAAGCCCAATAAGCCCGATTCTGAATGGAAGTAGACTGTGGACGCATCTCAGAAAGGGACTTATCAGCGGCGAATACTTTATCCTTTTATCCTTTATTCGGCTAAAATTTCGGCCTAAGCGTCTTCGCCGTAGCCTGGGAATGGCAAGAGATAAGTGTACTTTGATGTTGAACATCGTTTTAGAGTAAAGAACAGTGCAATACGTTCGGGAGAACAGGCTCACTTGGAACGCATAGAAGAGCGAACTTTCAAGCTTTTGCCTTATCAGCCGCAATACTGACGTGGACTCTGATAGGACTGGCCTCTTATCCAGTGGCGTTTTTTGTCCCGTGACTTCGTTGCAGGGCTTCTTTATCGTCTGTTAATGCATTTATCAAGCTATCTCAAGCTTTTTTCGATCATTGTTGATGTTTATTGCTTTTATTCTTGTATAAGCCGCAGGAAAAACGCTCAAGTGAACACGGTTGCTAAGGCGCAGTTCCGCTGGGGCAAGTGGGTGCACTTTGCAAACTCCTAGCAACACGTGGGGCAATTTTGCGAAGTGCTATAAACTCCTGTTAATACCAGTTCAATTTCCAAGACCATTTTCTCCATTTTTGGCCATGTTGTTTAGTAGAACGAAGCGAGGAGAAACGATTTCTGCAACCAGGATGTGAGGACTCTTGTCTCTGCTTTGGGAAAAAAAGAGAAAAGAGATGGGGTGTGTGTAACTCGAGGGGGGGGGCAGTTCAATTTGCTAGTTCCTTCTGTAAGGTTCGTGTTTACTTAGCAGATCTTATTTTACTGGGACCAGTAAGCTCGTGTGAAATGCGAAATTGTTCCAGTGAGCCGTTTGTCGTATTTGAGGTTAAGTGAATGTTACTTCTCCTAAAAGTTTATAGTAAGTGAAAATGTGTGTTCATTGCCAGTGTGTGGTCTTCATTGTACTTTAGGCGTTTCCTCTAGCCCCGGATCGTTGAGCAATCATTTGTAGTCACGGGGCACCGACTAGTGTGCGAATGGCGATAATAGTGATCTTATTTGCACGTGGATGGTAGGGACACTTAGCCACCGCAGGGGGAGTATCCGTGTCCAGGGTAGTGACCTTGCTTGCTACGCCGGTGGAGGGGTACATAGGGGTGCAGCTGGCGTCTGTGAAAGCGCCGAAGCATGATATATAAAGAAAATCAGGGTAATCAAATTCGATCAAAAAATCAATCAATTACCCTCCTCTCCTCCTGCTAAAACACGGCCCCAGCCGTTAGAGGAACCCTGCTCACGACATGCTCGCTTTTATAGAGGATAAAGGATGAAGTCTTCGCCTTTAATCAATCCCTTTGTGGGATGCGGCACGCATTCTACTTCCATTCAGAATCGTAGTGGCTCTCTGCCTACGCAAAGACTGCGAGGGCCAGCGGACGTACATGTTAACGTTTTACCCTCCCATATGAATATGGTCTACCCCGCGGAGGAGGAGGCTCTATTCATCTAGGCACGCGAGCCTGACCGGGATTTGTCCAGACCGCGACGTTGTAAGCGTGTCACTTAGCACTACTTACTTTACCCCCTTCGGTCTGTCGCAAGCAAAATCGAATTAATGTGAAATTGTGGCTCACAGGTATTCACGGGAAATTACCTCCCGGGGATTTCATCCTATTATTCCTCGAGTTCACAAAGTGCCACCATACAGCAGTCCATGAGGAGGGCTGAGAATTTCGGCGCAGTTTAGCGACAGGGGGGCATTCTGTTTTTTCTTTGCTTCACTTGTGCGGTTTACAAGTCTCACTCTGGTGAAACCTGTGAACTCTTGTGAAGCTGGAGCAAGCTCGTCAAGCCATCATGGTAAAACCTGTCAACTCGAGAAGAGGCTGTCTAGATGGGAAGTAGCAAAAGTGCAAAATGCCCCCCCCCCCCGTCCCGTCGCCGACTGCCCCAGAATTCCTTACGACTCCCATCGCAACGCAAAACCATCACTTTCGCTGTCCACATGTAGTTATGTAGCACATTCGATTTCCGATTATGCACTGAAATTTTAGCACATTTTTCATACAAAAATGTCAACACATTTACACCGACTGGCATTCGTTGCACGTTTCCTCCTGTATGTCACGTGAACAAGTTTCTGCTAGTACCTTTGTTACCTGGTCAAGGTCGTCTCACTATTACAATCGTATGAAAGTGTACCGGTCATGGGGTTAGGTCAGTTGTAAAGTAAGCACTGTTTGGACTGGAAAGGGTATTTTGCACTTCCGCGAGTTTCTTTTGATAGTTTTCGAAAACTTAAAGGCAGGCTTGTACAGGAGGCATCGGTAGTGACCTATGGGAAGCAACAAAATGCCCCACCCAAGCCAAACCGCGGCTTGAAATATTTGAGCAAGAATGGTAAAATGCTCGCTAAGGACAGGCTGTACGCTCAACAGCGAAATAAACATTCTCCATTTGCAACATGAACAGGTCCACTGCCGTCGAATACTACCCATTTTGAAGTTCGGAAGTACGTG
>MU913910.1:6008-25091 GCA_036418165.1 Cooperia oncophora | reverse complement strand
GCAGCGCTATCTGGACGGAAAAAAGTTAGAAACAAAGGATCAGGTCAGAAAGGCGCTCGACGACTTCTTCAAGTCCCAGCCTCCGTCGTTCTGGAAGGATGGAATCGACAAGCTGCCTGAGCGCTGGCGTCGAGTAGTGAATGGTGATGGTGCATACCTCTAATCTCCAGGCTGGTTCGTTTTTGAGATATTTACAAAAAAGTCGTGTATAAGAACTTATGCGACAACCTAATACATGTAGTTTAGATATGCTCTAGCGAGCCACTAGTCTAGTCCTCGTATACTATTGGTCATTCGAACCTTTCGCTTTCACTCTGCTCTTGCGCGCTTTATACCACCTAGCTGGATTCCTGTATGGAACGCAAAATCTCCGAATGCTTGTCTGTAATACATCTGTAAATACTTCATTTTTAGTGAGGGTGTTCTAGGGTAGCAAAGTGCACTACAGACAAGAGTGCAAAAGGCTGATATTCTCTGTCTCCCTGCAGATGTTTCGATGTTCCCAGCGGCTCTCCATGGCGCTCGCTTCTCACTGCTTTGCTTCGCAGATTACTTCGCCAAATTGACTTCGTCTCACCTGAAAACAAGAAGCTGTATCAGAATAATTGGAGGTATCCCTTGCGATGAGTTAGAGTGGAGTATCAGAAACTAGTCCATTTCTTATGAACATCGCCTCCATTAGGTTCAGCTTGAAACAGATTTTTCTGCAAGCGCAGTCAAGTTCAACCAGCTCCGACCACACCGGTGCGTCCCTTACCATTAGAGGCACGCTTCGAGATGATATGCAAAGTTTCCTTTTTCCTAGTACGAAACGATAGCGCATGCACCATATTTTCGGTGTGGAAGCGAGCGACGACGGCTTCCTTGCTGGCCCTCATGGTTCGACCCACCATCATTGGCCCCGCCCACTGCCCTACCGACCCATGAAAATAGAGAACCACTAGAAAACGGCGACAGGGACGTTCCGGTCAAAAGAAACAAGTTTTGAGCAACTACGGCGGAGTAATGCAAGAGGGACCCAGAGCTTGGCTACCGTAAACCTTACGTACCTCACGCCTACTTCCAATGTTTGAGCGAAGGTTTGCTGTTGATAGCGCCGTCAAAGAAGCAAAGGAATGCTTAGTTCTACTTGTAGCATCACATAGAATTTCCGACCATCAGACTGATGAAAGCTTCTCGTCACTAACTTCTCTTTGCGGCTCCATTCAACTATTACTATCCCAACCCTCCGAAAACAGTCCCGTTTTTCACCGAACCTTTTCTAGCTAGGCCAATTTGGTTGAAAACTCGCTTCCTTAGGTGGTTCGACCTCCTGAACACGAATTTCTCATCTGCTAAGCGCAAGCTGCTGGCGCCTGCGTCACAGGCGCTCTAGATCTCCAAATCGCTACACACCGAGAACACATGGGGAGCATCTTGGTTACGAATATGACATTCGTTGACGCTGGCGCTAATGGAGGACAATCTACGATGATTTGCGCTCCGCTAAAGCTCTGTCAGGCCTCAAGAGAATCACTCCTCCTGCCAGGCTCAAGCTTAAAGAGCGCTCAATGGCGTAAATGGCGCTTTCGTCGAAAAACAAATGCCATATTCATGATCAGGGCATCAAACAATCCAGTTATGCGAGATTTCGATGAAAAAGGATGCGCCGCTTGCTTGGAGTACACGGAGGAATTTGGAGCTGTCGCCGTTATCATCGAATCTGAAACAACTCGCATACCATTTCAAGCTCTGATTGTAATTACGACATCCGTTTCAGACGCCGGCGTCACCTGGCGCGAGAGTGTGCTAATTGGTGCTCTCATCTTTTCCATGAAACCTGGTGTAGAGTTGCAGCGTGTTTGTCACAAATATAACACAACAACATAACATTCATTTTTGGCGCCTGCGCCATGCGGCGCCAAAATGGTGACCTATTCTTATCTCTCTAAAATCGGCATAAACTTGCATGCTAGCATTATTTGCGAACTGATTTATTTTCATCACTGGTCTTCTTGGTGCGAGAGTTCACCGCCACCGATTTGGCGCCACGACTTTCTCCACTACATTCGTTACTATTCTCTCAATTTTGTTCGAAATGATGGTGGTTCCGAGTGGCGCCAACACCAATCTGGCAACTGGCAACTGCGCAAAGGATGGGTGTCATATTCGTTATCAGTACATCAACTAACCTCACTATGCTATTCAAGTACTAACCTCAATTTACCGAGAACAGGCCGGATTTTGCTCGACTTTTTCTAGGGCAGATTTGGCTGAAGGTAAGGTACAAGGGGTACGCCACAAGCACGGGCGCTAAACCCCAAATCGCCAAATTCGCTGAAAACTTGTCTCCGGGGTCCTAAACACGAATATCACATCCGCTCGGCCTGAAACCACCTGACACCCGCGCCACAGGCGCCGGCGCCAAAACACCCTAAGTCACCAAATCCGCTGCAAACTTGTATGCGGAGGTTATTTGGCATCTTGATTACAAATGACACATTCATTTTTGGTGGTGGTGAAGGCACTACGATCATCTACGCTGTACTAAGGCTGAGCCTGGCCTATAGGGAATCACACCCTCTCCCAGGCTCACCCTCAGAAGAGCGCTAAATGGCGCTGTTGTCGCAATATGAATGTCACATTCGTGATCAGGACACCAAAGAACCCTACTATGCAGGTTTTTATCGATTGTGTTGAAAAAGAGTATGGCGTCAAAGGGCGCTAGGGAAAAAAACTAATGCGGTATTCGTGATCAGGACATCAAGTAACCTTACCAATGCATTGACATCGAATTTGGTGAGAAAGGTGGCAGCGCCAAACGAGTGCTATATTCGTGACTGGTCACCGAATTACGCCTGCGGGCAAAGTTACAGCAAAAAAATTCTCTCGACTTTTTGGGGCACTAATAGTTGAACAGTGCCCAAGTTGGTTCTGGTGAGAAAACTGGTAGTGCCAAACTTACGCGTGATGGCGTCACTTGATGCTGGCGCCATGGATGGTCATCATACTCCTCCTGATCCGCACCGGACATACCCCCATAGTCAACGTTCCAGAGTTATATTGATGCGGTTAAGCGGCCTGGTGCCGCTGGGCGACTCGTAGGATTCTTGTTATTGCAGATCTCGTTGGATCACTGTTTGTACGACTTAATAAAGGTACGGTAAGTTGTTCAACTGAAAAAGGCCATTTGAAAAATGCTCACATGAAGAAATAAACATAACATTGGACCGTCGTGGTGGAGTGGATTGGTTGCTCCACGCAGATATATAACAAAAGGTGAGTACGAAAGGAAGCAAGCAAGCATAAGACAGAAAAGAGAATAGCGAGATGTCACCAGACCTTGGATTGTGGATGGTAGAGGGTTACGAGGACAATGTGATAGGGAGACTAGCAGATCCAAGAGCGAGATTCGGAAATAAATTACAGGATTATCATCAGAGCTATGGTTTTGGTTTTCGTTCCCCTCTGTTTGTCTACTAGTGAAACAAAATTTCCCCTTGTTCCTTTGGCGACGCTGTTAACAACAAACCCTCGCAAAAGATGAAAAGTAGGCGTGAGGTACGCAAGGTTTACGGTAGCCAGGGAGCGCGCAAGTGGTGTAATTGCATACAGCAGCCCATGCGCTGGGTCCCTCTTGCATTACTCACTACGGCGACCGACACAGACCTAACAACAGCACTGTCCACTGATCTCGTCCAATAGTGCTCCTTGCCCGCCCACTGCTCGTACAAATGCTTTCGTCCTGAAATTTAATTCGGGGCATTGAAACGATTATTTTCTTTTCTTTCTCCACCATCCTTTATTTGCATCATCATATTTGAATCTTACTGTCAGGAGTATCTGATCGCGAGTACTGCTTTGAAAACGCAAACTACTGAACAACTAATCTTTGCTACACCTGTGTCATTTCCGATCCACAACTTACGTTTTTGACTAAAGTAATTCCAGAGAAAGTACGAGGAGGAAATCCGTCGACTCTTTCAAACACCTCATCCTTCCCATGCCACTCGTTTAGCGCCCGAGAAGATCCAAAAAGAAAAAGTAACATCTAATTGTTCTCACTACATTGAGCTCGACTATTCTAAACTTTCAGCAGATTCCTTTTTGTGATCACTCCCCTTCTAGGCCGACATTCCGCCAACTAAAAATACAGTCATTACTTGGAATGATATGCAGATGACTTTCGATATTGGCAAAGGAGCTTTGAGTCAGAGGTATGAAACACATGATATGAAATGAAATGTGCTTCGGCACCCAATCCAACGAAAGTTGACAGGAATGGACTGACGGTTCAACCACTCGTGGAAACTTTTCAGTGGTGGAGTAAGAGGAAGCGATTTACTTCACTCCAAAACAGCACTACACACTATAATATGTTTTGAGCGAGGTGTCCGTATAAAAATTCGAAACCAAAAAAATTTCGCTCAGTTCCATCAAAATCCTGGTTGGCCGAAAAGTATGGTCGCGCGGGTTCGTGTGCGGATTCCATAACCCAAAGATGCAACTCCTTCATCGGTTGCAGTACTATATAATTGCATTTCTTGCCCCTTTTCTGCTGATATATACCATTTTCACTTTAAATCGGACACTTTTCAAACCAAATCGGACACTTTTCAAATCAAATCGGACACACCCCTTACAATTAGGTGGTTGATAACTAGACCACACTAGGTACTGTTGCAAGCCCCGCCCCATTATCCCCGCCCACTTCTCAGCGCGGACAGGGTTTTCCGAGATGCTTCATGAAATCTGCTCCCTCGACTTTTTTCGTTTTTGCCCTTTGCACACACACTTCAACTGAAAAAGATTGATACCTATACAGATCTGACTCCGCCCACTTAACAATGAAGTTACGTAAGTTCTGAATTTTTATAACTTTTTTCGACGTAGTTCTTTTCACATCCAATCTTCACAAAACGAATAACCATGGCTGTGCTCGCTCAGAACAAAGTTTCCCTTTTTTTTTCCGGTTTTTCCCTTTTTTTTTCTATGTGCCGGGAGAGGCCGTAATCCGCCAGTACGGACACTAGCCCGCCGATTTGCATCATTTTCGAAAAGTGGGCGGGGCTTCCCCAAAGTGGGCGGAGCTTCCATTGGTGGGCGGAGCCAATCGCTAAAGCCTAAAAAAGCGAAAATCCGGAAGAAAAACCAAAATTCCGCGATAAACACAAGTGGGCGGGGTCAGAGGGGCGGGGCCTGGTGTGCTGTGCATGGTTATTCGTTTTGTGAAGATTGGATGTGAAAAGAACTACGTCGAAAAAAGTTATAAAAATTCAGAACTTACGTAACTTCATTGTTAAGTGGGCGGAGTCAGATCTGTATAGGTATCAATCTTTTTCAGTTGAAGTGTGTGTGCAAAGGGCAAAAACGAAAAAAAGTCGAGGGAGCAGATTTCATGAAGCATCTCGGAAAACCCTGTCCGCGCTGAGAAGTGGGCGGGGATAATGGGCGGGGCTTGCAACAGTACCTAGTGTGGTCTAGTTATCAACCACCTAATTGTAAGGGGTGTGTCCGATTTGATTTGAAAAGTGTCCGATTTGGTTTGAAAAGTGTCCGATTTGGTTTGAAAAGTGTCCGATTTGATTTGAAAAGTGTCCGATTTGGTTTGAAAAGTGTCCGATTTGGTTTGAAAAGTGTCCGATTCAAAGTGAAAATGGTGTCTAATTATTTCGCAAGTGTATATATGTGAAGTTTGTCCCAGTAAAGAAGTTTTGATGAGTTTGCCTCGGAGGTTATTACGATGAAACATTTTGTGACAAAAAACGTTTTGTCTAGCAAAAAAAGCTATTACTTTTTGGAAAAAGCTATTGATTGCTATTTAGAAAACAAAGTAATCTAGGCTCCGCCCACAATCGGCGGGTCGTGCGCAGAAGTGAAGTGCGCCAAGGATAAAATTCTCAAAAGCGCATCCTGAGCAGTGCGATGGTCTATATGTGCGAATGGCGACAGCGGGAAGCCAAATGAATTAAGGGAGAAAACCAGTGAATGAGCTGTGCCCAGAATCAGTGGTCCCTGCTGCAAAAGTTCATAATTTCGTCCCAAGATTCATGAGAATAGCAGTGAGCAGAAAATGGAAGTGGGTGTATGGCGTTCAGAATCAAAAATTTGTTACTTGTGTATTGCTATCCTATTTGATTACCTACTTGTTTACCTGTTATTTATTATACAACAACTTAAATACACCCATGCTTCTACTTCATCCATCAAGCATCCAGTACCGACTTCCCACTCCTTCCCTTTACAGAAATTTCACAACTGTTTACGAGGGGGTAGGGGTATGCGACATACTCTATGATGAAACTGCATTGTTCCTGGAATTGCAAAAAAAAATTTTCTCTGACGAAAGCGGGCGATCGGACTGGCCCTATGTTGGAAATTCTGGGACCCACTTCACACGCACAAGGAGATCGCAATCCGACTGGTCTAGAAAAAGCTAAAAAGCTCGTTTTGACAACAGAAAATCGAACGGTAGCGAACTAATGTGGCAACGGTGCCGTCACACACCAGCTTACCCGTTTCTGCTCGGGTGGTTCATTTGTACACCAGTTCAGAAAAGGCCATTGTTTACCAGCAGTATATTTACTGCGCGAAGGTCGGGGCGAAAGCATAGCGTCTCGAGAAATCGCGAGGAATCACGAGCGGTCGGTTTCTAGATGCTCAATCATTTCTTTGCTGATTATTCGTAACCAGTTCGATCATTTGCGTTTCGCCGACACTGTTCCCCTTTCTTCTTCATCATTCATCCATACTGTTCCCAATCACTCTCCTAGGCCACTCAAAAGCGGTGGACTGTTGAAGTTCCGATTCACATAAGGTCCATGACCATACTATATCTATGTAAACTTACAAAAGAGAGCAAGCGTAGATGATGTTTAGTTCATTTCATCACCGTATCGAGCGAGAATGTAAAAACCAATGCATTTTCAGAGCATTCAAACGTTGTAATCGGTCGAGGCCAGATCCGTGGAGGCGGTACGGAGCGCTGCGTAAACTTCACGAGGTCTGTAAAGCTCATGACCAGCTATCAAGTAAATGTGTTTCGTAGTGTCAAAAGCTCTCAAAATGTATGCGGGAGCAACAGTACATGTTGGTTATAACAGCGTTCTAGAAAACGTCTCCATCAATGCATCGTTACCTTTTTAGAAAGTGTTTGGGGGATGACTCACTTCACACGCAGAAGAAGGATCGGCCGGCGAACGCTCACCTGCGAGGTGCATCCTCGACAAGTGGAAGCGTGGTGGTTTCCCCGCCCGAACACGGGTGGGATGGAGGTAGACATGGGATGTGCTAATTCCTTCATGCTTTGCCTAAAAAGCAGCTTGCGGTGCAGACACGCTGCACGCCGCCACCATATCCCGATCGTATCTGCAGCAACCGTTGTTCGCAAAAGGTCGCGCGCAGCGCTCCTGGCACTTCGCCAAGTCTCGCAGTTTGCGCTTTCGTGTACGATAAAAGGCAGCGCCCGCGTTCAAATTTGATGAGTATGCGGCTCAGGTAGTAATAGCAAGGTAGCAAGAAACCTATTAGTGAAGAAAAATCAAAAGAAAACATGCAAAATGCCCTATAAGGAGTTTCATACCGAATAGCGGTTGTACGTGCTTAAGGCGAAGAGAAGGAGTGGTTGCACGAGTTCTCACTTGTTCATATCAGCTGTTTTCCCTTATCACCTCACTCTCACCACTCCACGTGGAGAGAAGCAGCAATGGAACAACCGCACCATCAGGCAACCATTAGAAATGAAGTTGGGCGTCGTGGTCGCCAGGTGGGCGGGGCGGTCGACTCTTTACTAGCGATAGGCGCTATCCTCTCGCCTTTGTGAGATGCAAAACTAGTACATATTGGGGAGGGCTATGATATCCAGAAAGGGCGTAGGATTATCAAGTGAACGTGGGCGCTGTCTTTCAAAACAAACTCCTGATGCGGATGACAACTGAGGCGTTGCTCAACGAGACGACGATGATAACTATTATAGACTTTCCTGCTTCCGCAGTCTTCAACGACGCCATGCTTTAGTCTGTTTTGAAGTCGTTAAAACTAAAGGAATGTGGTAAAGCGGGTCATGTGCCCCCCAAAGAGTCTGGCATTGTCCGTGAATTACTTGGCATTACACTTTACATCCACCTTCACCAACGGAATTGAATGCTGAGCATGCGGGCTGGGAGAACTGAGTCACAGCGACGAGCAAAAAGTAAGCCATCCCGCTCCGCAACTAGAGGATTACACCTTCACCAATTCACGCATGGGCAGGTCGCGCCTCGCCACTCGTAGCGTTGAATTCCCACGCCGTCGCAACTCGGATCTCTTATCCTGCACAAGAGAGAGGTGCTTACTAGTTCTGGGAGCAGATTCTTTCTGGTGGGCACAATCGCTGTGAAATTATCTTAGATACAAATGAAACAGGACGTTGTGAATATCCTGCTATAAATAATCCGCTGAGCTTGCTTGTTGGTGTGCTGTCTGTATGTGTGTGTGTTTGAACGGAAATTCATAACTTCCTTCAAATTGGTCATACAGAGTTCACATTGGTAAGTGATATAGGGGGCGGGACGTGAACATCATTGGTGGGTGGCAGGAAGTGATAGCAAATGACAAGGGCTGACAAGGAGCAGTAGAAAGGGAGGAACACCAAATCCATAACTCGCATCTGCAACGCTGGGACGGTGGTTTCAAGAAAGATGTGAGGGGCAGGTTGGGAACAATATTGGTGGAGGGTCGTAAATGATAACGATTGAGAAGGGCTGAAAAGGAGTCGTAAAAGGGGAGGAACACCAAATCCATAACTCGCGTCAGTGCAACGCTGGGACGGTGGTTCCAAGAAATGATGTGAGGGGCAGGTTGGGAACAATATTGTTGGGGGCAGGAGATGATAATAGGTGATAAGATACCACAGGGGACCACTCAAGAAAGGGAGCTCCTGAAAAGTTCTTCTTAAAGGCAGCGCCCACGTTCACTCGATGTTCCGATGTTCCTACGCCCTTTCTGGATATCATAGCCCTCCCCATAAGGATGCAGTATGTACTAGTTTTGCATCTCAGAAAGGCGAGAGGATAGCGCCTATCGCTAGTAAAGAGTCGACCGCCCCGCCCACCTGGCGACCACGACGCCCAACTTCATTTCTAATGGTTGCCTGATGGTGCGGTTGTTCCATTGCTGCTTCTCTCCACGTCGTGTGGTGAGAGTGAGGTGATAAGGGGAAACAGCTGAAATCAACAAGTGAGAACTCGTGCAACCACTCCTTCTCTTCGCCTTAAGCACGTACAACCGCTATTCGGTATGAAACTCCTTATAGGGCATTTTGCATGTTTTCTTTTGATTTTTCTTCACTAATAGGTTTCTTGCTACCTTGCTATTACTACCTGAGCCGCATACTCATCAAATTTGAACGCGGGCGCTGCCTTTAAGTTGTAGCAACAGTGGTAGACTGCTTTCAGCAGTGATTCAGGGGCGGTTAGAGAACATTGGTGGTGGGAAATAGGTTGTGATATAGTGCCCGATGAGTGCTTATAAGCATGGGTCAAGATGTTTATGTCCTAGCGATACAGCTGAAACGGTTTCGACCGCTAAACTCTCGAGTTTCGACAAAAAGTAAAAGTCTAAAGATGTTTGCCAATGAGGAGTGATAAGAGCCACCGACAGGCATGGACGTGGAAACTGCTTTACCATTTCAATGTAGTATTAGGATGTAAAGACATCCAAAAGCTTCTGATACTCTCAGCTTCTCTCTTTCTGTAACCTCGGCATTGTTGTATGATTCGTTAATACTGCTGTGCCTCTCGAGGTTTTCAGGTGGAATATTTATTTAGCGGCCTAACGTTTCGACGTGGTCGTCTTCTTCAGAGGCCTAAACGCGTTTCGAGTTAAGGAGATGAACACTACCCCGCCAAGCGCCCAACCAACCCTAGCAGTTCCGATGATGTGTTCGGAACTCAACAAGAAAATTCTACAGAATTCGAAAAGCGCACTCACCAGGGTTCCACCGCAAATCCGCCGTCACATGCGGATGTTAGTCAGTAGCGAATGAGACCTACTGTAGGGTCTCCTTATACGTATAATGTTAAGGAGACGCACGTAACACCGCTACTTATAATTCGCAGTATGGCATGAACGGCAAAAGGTCATTAGCCATCGACGGACATCATCTCTGCTGTTCATCCTACGATTCTTGCTTGAAATCCCAACCCAGCGCTGTCGTTGGCCGACCCCGCCTCATACCAGTAGGTGCTCGTTTATTCGTACACCTAGCGGTCTTCCCGTCTCTCCGATATATGTGTATCCACACGACTGGACATTCTATTTGGTAGATCACACCTAATTTTGCGCAATCACCAAATCTGCCATGTGGACAGATGACACAATCTCGCGATATGCACTGTTTATCGTAGAGCCTGTTTCGAACCAGTTGCTGCTTGATGTTGCTGTTAGGGATGTTCACTAATTGAACAACATCTTGCAACTGTGCTCTAACAATACTTCGCTGTATTGCGGTGCTTATCGCAGAGATGAAAGGAAGACATAGCGGTAGTCTGTTCGGGCGGGGATCTTCTCGCACATTACTGCACTGCCTACCATGACCTTGTGGTAGCGTATAACCGTTCATAGCAGCGTCGTGATTCTTGACGCTAGATTCGCCTCTGCACATATTCGTTGCTGTTCTCAGCATGTTGTTGACAACTGCACGTTTGACGACCTGTGGATGAGCTGACGTAGCGTGGAGCAAGATATTCTTTGAACTGGCTTTACGGTACCACTTCACGCTAACGATGCCACCGGATACTTTTACTTGCGTGTCGAGGTAAGGGAGCCAACCGTCGTGTGGTGTTTCTCGTGTGAGTCTAATGTACTGCGACTGTTCATTCATAATCCGAAAACATTCGTCCATTACGGACTGCGTCAATAAAGTGGGGGTCACCGGTAGAGTCTTCTGCCACGCGGTTTTTTGTCCACTGAGTCCACTGACACCACACAGAGTCAACCGAGTTTATTCTCCAATCGACCACAGAGCCTCAAACTTGGGTAATTAAACTAACAGACTAAAAATAGTAAGAGCGCCGTCCGTAAATTAATGAAATAATAGCAAACGAGCAGTAAAACTGTGAGCCAAAGAAAGATGAAGACGACTGACGAATAACCGGAGAGAAGCGCGAATGAGTCACGAGTTGAACTTTATACCGCGTCGCTGGCATGGCGTCTGCGCTTGAGATGAAGCGATAGCCGTCCGTCAGCAGAGCCTGTTAATGAAACATTTTTCTCTCTAGATCATACAGAGCGAAAAGGCAAACTGTAAGTGCATAAAACTACATACCTTTTTTAAGACGTACGAGTCCGAAGAAAGACGTACGAGTCCGAAGAAAAGAATCGCGAGTCTTTCCGCGATACTCCCCCCGCCAGTTATAAGGATGTCTGGGAAACGAAAATGAGTCTTTTTTATCAAAACCTTCCTTAGAGAAGAAACTCATGGGTGGTCGATGCCATGTCTCTCGAGTCTCGCTGACAAACGGTGTATCCGCGTCATAGCATTATTCATATCTCTCTGTAGGCTCTCGAGTCTCTCACTGATCCGTCGCTGTTCGTCCGGCAGTTCACAGACACACGAGTTGTGCCCCGTTTGCCCGCAGTAGCGACATCTCGCATACCTTCTCCGACACGTGGGTCCGCTGTCACACCACCAGTCCAAACAGGCGGGACATCGGTCTTCCTGAGTCAAAATCTCCATCCGCTCTCGAGCACTCATAAAGGTGCGGCAGCCATCGGAGTAATGATCTCCTTTCACCTTGCAGAAAATGCAAGGCATTTCGCTCTCATCGTCATGCATCCTTCCCCGGATGAATGTTCTCCGGGCTCCCCTTCCCTGAGCCTCTAGCTCTCTTCCTTGAGTCTCGACTTGCCAAATCATCATTCTTAAGTCCTCGTAGGCTTGTTGCGCTTGCCTCAGTTGGTTCCGGAGTCTCGCCACCAGATCTTCTTCCCTCTCGACCTCTCGGGGTCCGACTTGTACCTCGAGAGCTACTTGTTCCTCCTGCACCTGGTCTTCGTCGCCTGCGACGTCGTCCACTTCCACCATGTCTTCTTCTACGAGTACCACTACGTCTTGCGGGTCACTGATGTCGTCCTCAACGTCCTGCTCTAGAGGTTCCATGAATTCCACGTTTCCTTGAATACGAGCTGCCTCTGCTTCTCGAGTGTCTGAAGTGCCCTGAGTCATCGATGAGTCTACTGCTTCCTGTGGATCCTTAGAGTCCTCGCCGTGCTCCGAGTCTTGGTAGTCCGGATAGTTCGTATCAACTGGAGCCCTGAGCGAAGGATCGACCACGTCGTCTTCCCCACTCGTCGAAGTGGTCGGTAGTCTAAGCTCTAGTGACTCTAACTTCGAGCGGATCGCGTGGAGTTCTATCAGGACGCGTCTGTTGAAATTTTCGACTACTTTGTCGTCTTCTTTGAAGAGCTCGTCGTCCAGTTTATCCAACTTCCAAGTGCACTTGTCTAGTTTCTCTAAGTGTGCCTGGATTTGCTGCTCGAGTTCCGCAGGATCTGTCTTCACCGTGTTAAGTGGGCCGCTTGTCCTGTGCCCGTTAATACTGGTGTAGTATAAAGTTGTACTGGATATCTGCGCCCCTTTTGTCCCAGATGTCCACTGTCGTGACCTTACAAGTCGTGACTTTTGGCAACTCTGCCCCGAATGTTCGCATCCTTAACTTTTGGGATGTCGAGTACTTGAGACCTATTTGCTGAGCTAGTGTCTCATTTATAAATGAGCGATCGGCACCAGTGTCAAATAAGATCTCCACTTCTTGCCATTCCCGTGTGTTGGTATTCCATAGTCGCGCGCAGCCCGTCAAAAGGAGCACACAATTTCCTTTATTATCTGTTCTGTGTGTGCTTTGGAGCACTACCGTTTCTTGCGTGCTGGCTTCTGAGTCTTGCTGCATCGTATCTTGATCCGATACATGGTCAGAACATATGGGGTTAGCACGCATATTAGTAGGTTTGCCCTGCTTGAGTTTTTCATATCGAGTTTTCGTCTCTTTCCCCGTGTGAGTGGTGTCTACCTTCTTGACCTGGTGTCCAGTGCCATGGATGTTCAGTACCTTTTTATTGGTCAAATGTGGACAGAGGGTATGGTGGTGTCTGGCCCCGTTACAATTTCTGCACCCTTGACTTTTGCATTGTGTCGCAAAGTGTCCAGGTGTCCCACAATTCAAGCATAGCTTGACTGCATAACAGTACGGCGTTCTGATGTCGTGGGATACTGGGTGCAAGATAGCGACTTATGATATGGTGATGCGCAAAACATACATTGCGGATTCTTAGAGTGTAATGCTGAAGAATCCTTCACCATATACTTCGCGTTCTATGTTTACATTCTTTGGTTTCACCATATCGTTTATGCGCTCCTCCGTTGTAATATGCTGGTCAAGGTCCTTCAACAGGTCCTGCATTTTCCACTCGGATTCGTCCACTTCTTGAGAAAACCATGCTCCGAGTATTTTGCGCTGGATGGGGACGGTGAACTTCGCCAAAATCTTTTTTACCAAATACGAGTCATCTAGACTGACACCCTCTTGTTCTAGCTGCGTTCATTATGGGGATTATGGTTTCGAGCAGACGACGTTGGGATGAGGTTGTGAAAGTGTCTGCTTTTGCTGCTTCCAAACGCGCCTGTAACTGGTCTATTAGGGTGGAACTGCTTCCATATTTCTTACGCAGTAGCTCTACTGCCGAGTCATAGTTCTCCTCGGTCACCGCGTATCGCTTCACGAGTTCACGTGCTTCTCCTTTCAGAGCATTTAGCAAATAATTAAACTTTTGTAGCTTCGTTAACGGCTGATCGTGTACATTGGCACAGAAAAGAGTCCAGAAATTTTTATACTCCCACACTTTTCCCGAAAATATGGGTATTGGAATTGCTGGTAGCTTGGGCGGTGCGGGTTGTAATGTCCCTGGCAATGTTGCGGGGTTGGGTTCCGAAAACCACGCTTGCTCCCGAGCTTTTCACATGCGCCTCTGCCTGTATGAGAGCGCTAGTTGCGCGATCAATGAGGGTCTGTGCTTTGTCTATGTACGTTTGCGCCTGCTTCTCTTGCTCCTCATCGAGACCCTCACCCAATGAGTCAACCGTAGCCGTGAATGCGGACAACGAATTAAGAACTAAGTCCGACGTGTTTTTAAGCTCAAAATCTAATGTGCGTATCCCCTAAATGCCTTAAGTCGCGTAACTCTGACCAGTCTTTCGACACATTAGTCTCAAAGTTATTTAATACGCGTTCGAGGTTATTGCAGTAACGAGTCAACAAGCCCTTCTGTGATTTCAAAGTTGTTGGCCCGGACATTGCGGATTAATGAACCAGTATACCCGACTTGTAGCAATAAGAATAAGAAAAATGAAGTGAAAATGAAGTAAAAGCGTCGCTCTAGGATTTGAGTCTCCAAAATAGGCGACAATGAAAAGAAAAAAAAGTCGCGAGTTTTCCTTAGGTCCCAAAGTGAGCAGCGACAAGAGCCAAAAAAGAAAAGGATTCTTCTATCCGTACCTCGGTCCGTCTTCGTTGAGTCGATGCACCATAAAGTGGGGTGTCACCGGTAAAGTCTTCTGCCACGCGGTTTTTTGTCCACTGAGTCCACTGACACCACACAGAGTCAACCGAGTTTATTCTCCAATCGACCACAGAGCCTCAAACTTGGGTAATTAAACTAACAGACTAAAAATAGTAAGAGCGCCATAAATCGTCCGTAAATTAATGAAATAATAGCAAACGAGCAGTAAAACTGTGAGCCAAAGAAAGATGAAGACGACTGACGAATAACCGGAGAGAAGCGCGAATGAGTCACGAGTTGAACTTTATACCGCGTCGCTGGCATGGCGTCTGCGCTTGAGATGAAGCGATAGCCGTCCGTCAGCAGAGCCTGTTAATGAAACATTTTTCTCTCTAGATCATACAGAGCGAAAAGGCAAACTGTAAGTGCATAAAACTACATACCTTTTTTAAGATGTACGAGTCCGAAGAAAAGAATCGCGAGTCTTTCCGCGATAGTCAACGTTACGATGAAACAGTCATCGATATATCTGCAGTACATTAGTGGACGACGTTCTAGCACTGGTTACTCGATCCTGCCCATGAAGCAGACAGCAAGAACCGGCGCTAGTCGTTGACCTCGAAACGCGTTTGGGCATCTGAAGAAGACGACCGCGTCGAAACGTTAGGCCGCTAAATAAATATTCCACCTGAAAACCTCGAGAGGCACAGCAATATTAACGAATAATCTCGATACTGTTACCATCGAAATTCTTTGAGCCGCAAAGCTGCCCGTATTTCAACCGAATGATGGGTGTTTTAAGAAGCAGTGCGATAAGCACGACGGGTCAGCACAGAGATCCGTCAGTGACCAGTAGCATAGGTTTAGCCATGGTTCAGCCACTGCTGCCATCCGCGCACTAGTGCGCGTCAGCCAAGCTGGTCTATGAAAATATCAACAGTTCAGCATGATTGGAGTGGAACAAATAGATCAGCAACTAATCGGTCACCATGTGTTGAAAATTTCAGATAGGAGGTACTGGATGCACTCCGCCAACTCAGACTGGAGTTCGCGTGCAGCAGAAGTTCTACCCGATCCAAGCAGGATCCGAGCCTCCTCCTCCACCTGGTATGCTTTGTTTAGCATGAAGCTTATCTCCTTGAGGGTTGCTTTGCTTGAATCTACAATGACGGCGGGAGCTATCAAATTAAGTGAGCGTAGCCTTTCCGAGAGTACCCTAGTGCCTTCGGAGATGCAGAAGCATGTTCCATAAAAACTACGCCGCTCATTTTATATGTGGCTCTTCTCTTTTATGAGTATGTTTGTGCTTGTGCTCGGGGATCTTTCAGCAAGATGCGCCAGCAAGTCGATTCCCACCAAAAACACGGAAGTTTTGCTAGGGGTTTCGACCAGGGCGAGTTCTATACAGATGAGCGCGGCGAACCCCGGCCAATAAATTTAATCGTGAAAGTTAGTAGTTATTAGTTATTTGCAGGGTCAGGAAGGTTTGGGTTCATTGTTCAGCAAATTCTACGCAATACACATCTGCTTATCCACTTGTGTTTCTCCTATGCTGAGCCTGCAGAGAAACTGCACTGCATAATCCATTACACACTTAGACTCCGCAAACTCAAAAAAGTTTTGCTGAAACTCCGCCTACGTATCATATTCTGTGTCCTGATCACGTACAGGACATTAATTTTTGAAGCTGACGCAATCTCGCGAAAAATGGCGCCAAATTGGTGCGACCACTTTTTCACCAGAGTCGATGCAAAAATGCGTATTATGGTAGATTGATGCCATGATCACGGAAATGGCGTGCTGATTTCAACACCAATACAATTAAGCACTGCTGAAGCTGACCCTGGGCGGAACAACGACTCCCTTCCTGCCGGGCCTAGCAGAGCGCACATGATTAGAGTGGCACTCTGATCACTTTGATCATGTGCGCCAAGAATGAATGTCACAATCTTGGTCAGGATGCCAAATATTAGGGTGTCCACAAAGTTCGTTGGCCATTCGTTTTTTCAGAGCTGGTAAAGATATCTCACCAAGTTGAACTTACCGGTCCATGATATAATCTCCATGCATACCCACTACCTTTCGCCAACGATCGGGTAGAGAGGCAACTCCATCCTCCCAAAAGCGGCCGGCCGCGACTCGGCCCAGTCCTCGATCACGTCCTCGAGGTCGCGCTCGTTCTTCAGCTGTTTTCCGTCCAAGAAATTTTGCATGGACCGGAAGATGTGGTAATCGCATGGACTAATGTCCGGGCTATACGGTGGATGCGTGATCGTCTTGATGCCCAGCCTGTCCAGGACGGCCTGAGTATCTCTCGCTTTGTGGGGGCGCGCGTTGTCTCAGAGCAACCACGGATTTGCAAGTTTCTGGGACAAGGCGGCAGCTTTCACCTTGACCTCCTGCAATTCTTTAGAGAGGGTCTCTGCCGTCACTGTGGCATTGTTGGCATGTGTGTGGTGGGAGTTGAGGTATGCTGTAGTGGACGACGCCGTGGCGAGAGAACCAGAAACCTCGGCATATCTTCGATGCCATAGTTTTCATTGGTGAGGCGAGTCCACCATTTTGACATCCAGTTCTTAGAAGGGGTGTTATTACCAAACTGCTGACGCATCCTGGTCGTGGCCTGACGTCTGGAGATGCCCAGGTTGTAGTAGTCCAGCAAACATCGGCGGTGGTGGTGACTATCACTCATCTTCACTGCTTTATTGTGGGAAGAGCAGGAAAGGAAATTTAGAGCTAGCTAGCTCAGAAGATAGCCCATCGCGAGTACTTTCAGTATTGCGAAATCTTTATGCAAAATCACAACGCGTTGCGTAACGCGACGCTGTTTACAAATGGCCAACGAACTTTGTGGACACCCTAATAATTACACAGGTATACATCCTTTTTCTTTGGCAGAGGTGATTGCCTCAAACAGGCACCTATCGCCCCAGATATTAATATCACACTCGTGAACAGAGCGTTGAATAACCTAAGTGAGTGAGATTCTAGCGAGTTGTTTTTTAGTTTTTGAACTTCTAATATCGGCTAGAAGTGCCATGAATGCTAGGAGAGTGTCGAGAGTGAGGCAACAAGTCGCTCAAATCCCTCACGATTTGAACCCTGCATAATGAGGGATGGTTGCGCTTGATCAAATTCGCTCTCTGAGCCAGCGTTGATATGCCAACGGCTTCCGTTCCTGTCAAATCATTACAGTCCAATCTTTTGCTAAACTTCTCTTGTGTAACCAGCGTTTGATAGGGAAATTAAGTAATTCTTCTTTTATTTTCCTAGTTTTTTTGGGTGAGTTAACGTCCGTGCTAACTTCCACTTACATCTACCTTTTTCAAGCTGAGAATGCTTAAAAGTAATCCGACCTTGAAGGTGATGATGCGCGAGGTACGATAAACGACTATGATTATGCTGAAGTCACCTGTCTGAGAAGGCGATGAGGGAAGTGGTTCGGCCTTTCAGGTTGATTCAACAAGACCCTACAGGTCATGAGCACCGCCTTTCCCCCAGGAGGGCCGCCCCCACCCATCAGTGCTAATACTCTTATCACTTAAATCACTAAATACAATAATTCAGACTGACCTGAGAATGGGGCCGCTGTACTGTATGCATTTTTGCACATATCCACGCATTCGTGTCTATTGGAGCAGTTGTCGGCATAATACCAGCGGGGAACTCGCACAAATTTGCTCCGTGTTAGCTATGTGCTCGTACACTGCCAGCCCAAACAAAGGCCTTTTTCGCAGGCTCTTGACCATTTCACGTGGTTCCCTTTCCCACCACCTAATGACCGTCATTTTGTCAGTTTTGTCTCCTCACTCTGATTTTCACGATCTGCGCG
The DNA here is from genome assembly GCA_036418165.1 of Cooperia oncophora. Classification (NCBI taxonomy): domain Eukaryota; kingdom Metazoa; phylum Nematoda; class Chromadorea; order Rhabditida; family Trichostrongylidae; genus Cooperia; species Cooperia oncophora. Next base: position 6,745 of record MU913910.1, on the reverse strand, counting down.
GGTTTCACAATGAGCGAAAGCCAGCTTTCAATTTTTTTCACTAACGTATGTCTCTCCATATCAATTTTAACACAAAATTCAATGTTATGTTTTTTACAACATTTGAATTCATTGTGCACCATCCAGCGAACCCACCAATTACAAACATTGATGAGTATGGCACCGTTGATGTACTGCTCAATCCTAAAAAGAGGAAATCCAAAGAAAAAGCCGAGCAGAACGAATAAGCCAGCACCAGTTGGATATCCTGTCAAATCATGATACTCTAATCTTATGTCTAAACTTCTTTTGTGTAATTAGCGTTTGATGAGGGAATAAAGTGGTTCTTATTACTTTTTTCATTTTTTAGTTGGTCAACGTCCGCGCTAATTTTCATTTTCATCCAAGGACGAAAGCTGAGAATACTTATCAGTACAAGTTGCAGTATCTTCACAACTAGCAGCAGCTCGTCATGCGTATTCGCTAACGATTACCAGTGTACCCTATCCTACTATGTATAATCGGCTATGTCCGTGTGTGTGTGTGTGTGTGTCTGTCTGTCTGTCTGTTTGTCACGAAATTCATAGCACCTGAAGAAGAACTTGGAGGGGTCGGGTCATGGTGGGGATGGGTAGAGCATGGGACAAAACCTAAATAGCACCCATGACCCATGGTAAGCCCCGCCCACAGTGGGCGGGGCGTGCGTCGAAAGTTAGCGATGTCACTGAAAAAGCTCATAACTCGGTTCCAGAGCAGTC
>MU913909.1:0-15506 GCA_036418165.1 Cooperia oncophora | reverse complement strand
CTTGAAAAGGTGTCATTCCTAAGATCGCCTTGAAAAGTTGTCATTCCTAACCTTTCATTCTCCTGTAGGAGTCTCGGTGCCCACAAGTGCACACAGCCCCAAGTGGTCTTAAGAAACGAGCTTTACCTGATATAACATATCGACCACACCGAAGCCGGACCCACCAGTCGCCATTTGAGGAAAACGGGATCCGTCATAACTTAATTAGAAGATCAAACTAATATAAGGCGGCACAGTTCAGCGACTGGGGGGGGGGACTTTTGGGGCTCCATTTTCCGTTTGCATACCTACTCTGGTGAAACCTGTGAACTCCCGTGAAGCTGAGTACGCTCGTCAAGCCACCATGGTAGAACCTGTCAACTCATGTAAGCTCATACAATAACTCTCTGGATAGCTCAACACGTCGATAGGAAGCGGGCGCTGTTTATCGACCGGGGGGGGGGACTTTTGGGGCTCCATTTTCCGTTTGCATACCTACTCTGGTGAAACCTGTGAACTCCCGTGAAGCTGAGTACGCTCGTCAAGCCACCATGGTAGAACCTGTCAACTCATGTAAGCTCATACAATAACTCTCTGGATAGCTCAACACGTCGATAGGAAGCAGCAGAAGCGGGCGCTGTTTATCGACCGGGGGGGGGGCATTTTGTACTATCACTGCTTCCCTTGTTCCGGTTTGCAAATCTCACTTTGGTAAAACTTGTGAACTCTTGTAAAGCTGGAGCAGGATCGTCTAGCCACCATCCCAAAACGTGTCAACTCGAGAAACGCTACCTAGATGGGTCGACACATCTATGGAAAGCAAAATGCCCCCCCCGTCGATAAACTGCGCCGCAAAAGTGCAAAATACCGCCCCCTCCCGGTCACCGAACTGGGCCGCAAAAGGTGTCTAATAGAAAAAGTGTCGGCACTATCGAACTATTCCTACCCCAAAAACTCGAAAAAAAAATTTCGCTGAAACGTTGTCTATAGATGTAATTCGATGCGCTGATCACGAATATCACATCTGTTTTGAGCGCTGGCGTCATTATGCGCCGATTTGGCGCCCACCACTTTTTTCACCAAAGTCGATGAAAACTTGCATATGGGGGTTAATTGAGGTCCTGATTACGAATCCAACATTTATTTTTGGCGCTGGCGCCATTTGGCGCCATTATGCGCCAATGGCGCCAGCGCCTGAAACCAGTGTGATATTCGTGATCAGGATGTCGATTAACCCCCATATGCAAGTTTTCATCAACTTTGGTGAAAAAAGTGGTGGGCGCCAAATGACGCCAGCGCTCGAAACGGATGTGATATTCGTGATCAGCGCATCGAATTACATCTATAGGCAACGTTTCAGCGAAAAAAATTTTTTGAGTTTTTTTTTGGGGTAGGAATAGTTCAATAGCGCCAAAGTGTCTTTCAAATTACCTAATAAACATTATATAACGTCGTATTGCTGCACTACCCAACCAAACTGGAGCAGCAGCCATGTCACCTGTCCCGTAATAGTGCTGAAGAAGCTTTCATGAAGTCTAAACAAGAGACTTGCACACTTCTTCAATGAACTTCTTCTAGTAAAAAGGGCGGTAACCGTCATTGGAAGCGGAGAAAATGGAATTTCATCTTTATTTCGTGATCAACAAGAAAAAACTACTATTTTTTTACAATCAAATAACTGTACAGTACAATAATAATGCTATGCGACATATTGGTACAAATTTGGATCTTCGTCGCATCTTCGCAAATAATCTCTTTCCATAAGCGAGCCTATTCGTTTCTTCAAATCGGCTGCTCGAACCGGGAATCTGCAATGGGTCTGACTCAAGGAGGTGCGCAGCATATTGCTACACCATTAAAAAAATCAAAAATGTTTTTCGCTCACAATGGGGGCTGGTCCCAGCCGTAGAAGCGTGCAACTCCAGCGCTTCAAAAGTGCGTAGCAATGAAGCTAGAGGCGGCGCTGTTTGACTTGGTGGGGGCACCAAAAGGAACTGCATATGCCACCAGGAAAACCTGTAATTTTCGCTGTGACCAAGTGTGACCCAGCCTCGCACCAACTCTGATTGGTTTCGATGGATGGCGTGTGACCGGTTCAGGGTCATTCGGCAACTTCAGAGGAGTTCAACAGATTGGCCAAGGTGAGACATGTTATTTAGCATGAAAGAGAGCTGTTGAACGTGCAAAATGACCTCTCCAAGCCCAACAGTGCCATAGAAGGTGTGATTGCAGGATGCTCCCTAATCTACGACACCTGCACACACATGCTCGCTGCTCGACCATTTGACGAGCAGGAGTTCGGCAGGCCGCTCTACGCGAGATATGTGTTCCTGTCAAGTGAATGTAATTTAACCTCCAGTATGAAAATAACGTGGGGGGAGGGACAGCCCATCGAGTATCATAGCTTCTAGGCGGTTGCTGGGGATGGAAGGGAGCATTTTTGCAGCTTCCACCCAGCTGTCTGTAATTGAGTTCTCTGTTATAATACGCGCATGGTCTCAGCCTGGCGAGACGCCGTAAGCTCCGTAAATTAGTGCATAGTGACCTACTTCTGGCCACAGGAAATTCATAAGGTCTGAGAAGTTACCCGATGCAATCTTTGCTGAGTACCATTCGATGCGTCCACACAAGTGCAAGACGTGTGCTGGCTTACCTTTCATTATCACAAACTTTTGGCACTGTGTAGCGCTACGTTTCCATGACTGAGACCATCCCACCTCGTTAACAGAACGGCATCCATCCGTAAAGTGATCGCAGCATGCCCGCTTCTACTACGCTGTAACTGTGGCAATATAAATTCTGAGAATCAGCAAAGCTGATGATTGAGTTTTTGCTGTCTTCAATCCACGATCACGAACGATTGTGCATCTATTTATACTGGACGATCTTGATTGACTCCTCTTCAAATCGGCCCTTTGTGGATTTCTATCTTCCTGAAAATAGATACTCGAATTAATGGGAGCTTGCGAGAAACGCGGGATCCAATTCAGCAATACAAGCGAGCAGCATCGGGGTTGAGTTGCATCATTATGGTCGCAGTGCCAGGACCACAACTCACACCGAACCTCTGTATCTCCAGTTTTTTCCCCTAATTCCCCGCTTTTCTCAGCTTCCCAAAAAATTTTCTTTTCACCCGATTCCAACTCCCGTCGAGCAAGTGGGGGAGAAGGGAGAAGGGGGGAGGGGGGGGGGGGAGTTGTCACCAAATAACTAGAAATTTTTACTCCCGAAAATAGTTGTTGTATAGGATCTTGGCTGATAGGGGAGGGCTGCACATAATCCTTCTATTCTATGAAACAGCAACTTTGTGTGTCGGTTTGTCGGTATGTATGTATGTATGTTTGTATGTCTGTCCGTCCGCAAAATGCTTCTCGGGTTCGAACACGTTAGTGTTAGGAGAATACGGCTGCTAGACAAACCAGAAACTGATTGGTGATTGGTACTCAGATGTGCCAATCCAGTGTTTTGATTGTGATAACAGCCTCCGCTATATAAGACAACCATTCGGTACACTCCGAGCCATTGCACGAGCTGCTGGCGTGGCAGCTGGACGTGTGCTCGTGCGGGGCAGGTGGGGTTGAGGGGGAGGGAGGGGGAGTATCAAGTAGCCCTCAGTGTGCTTCCTTCCCCTCAAGCGCGCTACCCACTCCTGCACGTGCTCAGCAAGAGCTGAGCACGTAGAGGGGTGGGTAGCGCGCGCTTGAGTAGGAGCACACAGCAAGCTGCTCGCGTGGCAGCTGGACGTGAGCTCGTGCGTGGGTTGCTCCATCTATTACGATTCGATCAAAACAGCGCAGTATGAGCAGCTAAGTGAGTGAGCAAATTCCGTTTCCATCATGAAGTGCGCCTGGCGAAGCCAAGCCAGCTAAAGAGGAGGGGAGCTCGGCGTTAGATGGGCGATCCGACTGATAATCCATATAAAACGTGAAAGAAATTTCCCTTCGCGGTTAGGGGAAATTTCTATGACGACCAGATACGACACTCCCACACTCCCCCCCCCCAACCCCGATTGAATCCTCCCACCGATGCTGTACCCCACCATGCAACGTTTTGAACTGACCGTCTCCTTCATTTGAACTTCAGAAATACGAATTCTGAAACGCATTTCCTTGATGTCTGTGTTCACCGTGAATACATCATCATCCTTGATCTGAACGATGACAATAATTCGAATGTTGAACTAGAAAAGTCAACGAAAAGGAATTCCTTGCGAAAGACAGGATTAGTGAGCATTCAGACCGCGTTTATACTTTGCGAAAATCTGCGATTCTGTAGAAAGTGTCCAAGGGAACGCAGTATTGAGCCGAGCAATTTCCAGTAAGGCACAGATCGAGAAGGAGAAAGGGCGATTTTCGCGGAATCAATCAAATCCCACGTAATCCTTCGTCGCACACATTCCTCGCAATCTCCCAATTAGGGATTCCTCTTGATCGCGAAGTATGAACGCGAACTTTCTGGTGCGATACAGAAAGCGAGCTCAATAGCTAAGGCTGCGTTATACTTCGCGTCTGCGTTTTGAGTGTACGGCAGCGTATGGCGGCGTCTTGAGCGGCACGGAAAGTATAGATATCGATCGAGCGTTTTGAGCGTACGCCAGTGCTTCCAGCGACTGCTGTGTAAAGTTCAAAACTACCCGCAAAACACTCAAAACTCAGCCAAGCGCTCAAAATGCTGACGCACAGTATGAACGCATACTAGTAAACCAGGATATGCAGAAGTTCAACCAACCTCCTTGTTCATGGGAGTTTTAACGAGAACGCGTATTTTAGCCACGGAAAGTGAAACCATTGTGCGGACGAACTCCTTCTGATCTGAAAGTTATACGTTTAACATCACTTGGAGATCTTTGGTTACGATGCGTATATCCCACCTAATTTCGTAGCCATCATAATATCCGCAGCAGTCCATGATGGTTGATCGTTGAAGAGCAATAATACAATCGCTTGAAACAGAGACACTTTCAACTCCTTTTGGCACTGAAAGTAACAAGATCTTTGGTTGCAGCAGACATGCCCCTTCAAAATATGAAAACTCGTTGTTAACGAACCCCTCTTCGGAAGTTGGCTTTCAAAACACATTGACCAAGGCGAGGTTGCCATTTGGAGTTTCGTCCAGTGATTGTCGCGAATCGATTAAAAAAACTTTCGTAAAGCTGCAGAGATGAGCTCAAGTGGCATGAGAGCAGTAACCTGCCAATATCACAACTTCAATCAGCAGAGGTCATGATAGAATAGAACAAACAGGTTACAGGTAAGTAGCAGGTGTACTTAAGCACCGGTAAAAGCCCCAAAAGTCGAAAAACACCACCAAAAATCTTGTATCATACCGAATCTGTGTAAGAGGCTAAAGCAGTTGTTTTGTTCGCTACAAATGACAGGAGGCAGCGTGCGTTTCGCCGCCAAACCGTTTTCCATCAACGTTGTTGAAACCGAGCAAGTGACGAGATCGTATATAATATCGATGACGTGAATCAACGTTTTCCAGCAACTGCTGTCTCTTACCCGCTTCAACAACTTTTGGAGAACGGGTTTCGCGCCGCGCCAGACACATACCACCTGACGCCGCCAGCGAATCCGCAGCGAACAATACTGTTCAAACCCAGCAAATATCACTTGACCGGAATATTACCTGCTTCGGCCTCCCATGTTTTTCTTCGCTCCAGGGGCGGTTAACTGGTAACAAGTCGGCACGGAATAAAAAACACCGAGAAATGGTTGAGAGTGTCAAGTTTGTGGCTCTTTCATTTAAATTTGAAGCAAATAACTTGAAATCTGGTATTTCTAGCTAGTTGACTCGATGCATTTCGTGTGCCGCTTATTTAACACATTCCGGACCGCCGTTGTACGAGGATCTTCCACAACTTCGTTACTTTTCATACCAATAATCAGTAATTTCCTTTGCTTCTTTCACTTTATATGAGATATTTGTATTCTCTGCCTAGAGACGTGTTCTGATACCTTCAAAGCATGAACAGGATGCCAAATGCATGAAACGGCACAGAGAGAAAAAAGTATGACATAACATGCGTGTCACGCGGTCCGGAACATGTTAACGTGCTTATCCTAGTAAAATTTGTCATGACACATTTGATCTAGGATCAAAATGACGAGTCGAGTCTTCCTAGCTAGCAATGTTAGCTTGAGCGCGGTGCTGGGCCTTGTGTCCTGAACTACACCCCAAGCTGGTTCGGGATGGAAAATAATGAGTTGTACATCGGTTCATCCAGGTAATTATATACGACGAGGGTACATTCAACTGCCACTGAAAGAAGTGGAGAGCGAAGTAGCTCATTCCTTTTTCACCACACTGATATGCGGGAGCTCCATTAAAAGCCAAACTGTGCTGTTGGCGCGCGTAAAAAGGCGGATGTTTTGTGATAGCAATAACCATTCCTCGTACCTGAATGTTGTCGTATGCTGGCCATTGTCCCATCGTAAGCACATTCACACTGCACTCGACGCATTCGTCAAATCGTCCTAACGAGCTCTCATGTTGAATGTACTGCAACATACCCCTTCTTATTATGAAAAGGAGCTTATATTACGTGCCATCAGGTCAATTCTGTTGGGAAAGGTGGAATGAAAACTTTGTGGGAAGCTTTGGATCCTCAACAAAGTCTCCGGGAGCATAAACTTTTTGCCATCTCACTTATTAATGTTTACTTCAAAATCCCAGTTTGGCGGGAAATTTTGCTCCAGGGGATAGCTTGTTCCAGTGAGAACATATCGCATCTTCTTGGCCGAGAACAGCTTGCAGTCGCGCCACAGTCGCTGGTCTATTAGCGCGGCTGCCAAGTACGTGGCTTCGATCCAGTCGGCGCGTAATCGTGGATTCAAGAAGCTGGATGACGCGCGTCTGCGCACCAAATAAACGTGAGATTCATGTTGAGAAGGCCAAACTACGCTTACAGACAAAGCTTTCCATAAATCTACCTCAAGCGGCGATGTTCGTGAAAAGTAGCACAAATTTGAAAAGTGAGGTCATGAAGAAGGATTAGAATAACTACTGCTCTTGGTGGTCAGCATTGTCTACAGAATATGCTAAACCATAGAAATCAGCAAGAAGTGTACAGAAAAGCTCCCCTCTTAGGATGTGAACTTCAAGAAAAATTAAAATTATCACTACGACTCACATTTCTGAAGGCAACTCCGAGATCTTTCGACAACTCCATATCCCGGGAACATTCCCTCAGTTTCCTGGCCGTGAAACCAGCCACCACACTATCTGCGATTAACACACTCTGGCAAATTACAGTTGCATAAGAAAACTTTATCCAATCAACTAATTGAAAGGCTCGAGGGTGCGTTCACACTTCGCAATTGGCGTGATTCAAACGATCGACTTGAGCGACTGAGGGCGTTTTAGAGCTGATCGTTGGACTCTCGCAATTCGAACATTTGTCTAAGATTATGTGAAAGTCAACAGTTCAGGTCTGAATTCGAGAGAAGTATGACGGAACTAACAGTTGCAGGGTCCAGCGACTAGTGGTGTCGCGCCGTTAGTCACTCGTCGCGTGTCGCGAAGTATGAACACTTTAAAGTATGAACACGAAGTATGAACACTTCTAATTCGCGCCTACCACACTACGTTCTATGAAAATGCCCTGGGAACACTGTAAAGCGGAAAACACAGCCAGCCTACAACTCACAACATATTTTGAAACAAAGAAAGAAAGACTGGAAACCAAATCACTTCTTCCAATGCATTTGAATTTACACAACTCTTAGGCTGCGTTCATACTTTGCGTCAGCGTTTCGCCGCTTCAAACGCTCAAAACACCCGCACAGGCTCGAAACGCTGGCGCTAACCATGAACGCAGCAGTAGAAAGTGCAAAGAAAGCATAACGTTTCACACACCTTGTCTCAGCTTACTCAACATAATCTTCTCGGCGTCAACGGAAGCACTTCGACCCAGAAGCAGCCGCTTGGCTAAATCCTTTTTGTAGAACACTTCGAACACGTCCTTTCCTAAATGAAACTAGATAGAAGCTTCAGAAAAGGTCAAACGCAAGGTGAGTTCATAACAGCCACAGCATCGGAGGCTGACGAGAAGCCAATGAAGCCGGCGCAACTATTGCAAATGTATTTTCAAGGAACCCCTAAAGCTGCGTTCACAGTTCGCCACTCAAGCCTCGCGGTTTGTCAGCTGCACGACTTTGACGGATCACGCTCCATCGCTAATCGCTGGACTGCTGCAACCTTATTCAGGACAACAATTATTTCGAACTTTCCAGCGTTTTAACGATTGGAGTCAGAGCGCGGTCAGTCGCAAAAGCGCGAGGGAATCGCTCGAGTCTCGAACTATGAAAGAGGTCCGACAAAGCGTTTCCTGACCAACTTACTAACCCTGGATGAAGCGGAACAAGGTGATCACTTTGTTCATCAGCTGGTCTAACTGCTCATCTGAAGCCTCTTTATTCGCGCTACGCAATCTCGCATCCATGAACTTAGCTGGAACATATAGAAATAGGCTTTGAGAAAAACCGGTGAGACGACGTAAAAGTTTAGCCATACCGATCAACTCAGCTGGCTTATTCCCGCGAGTATTAATAAAGTAATCGAACGCATCCTTTTCAGCCTGAGCGAATTTCATCTTGTCATCACCGGATCCAAAACAAGTTTCGACTGAAATTCAATTTCTGAAGGTGTGCTTGACAGATGTTACCTCGCAAATTGTTACAACACTGAAAATTGTGCCAAAAGTCATCAAACTCACCAAAAACATCTAATTTATCCTTGAAAGTCATCAAATCCTCAACCATCGTTGGATCTCGTTGAGGATCCATGATCATGGACTTTCCAACCTTCTGCAATAAAGATCTACTCTACATGACTGTACATTTATTAGGTAGCCGGGGAGGATTTCAAATAATCTTTGTACTTCAATTTCGGAGGGATTTCGCTGATGAGTATCACAGGAATCCTGAGTTATGGACAAAAGTTAGACCCCAGGCGGGATCGAACCCCCTAACCGGGCGAGTGCGCTATTCACCGGTCATCGTGCTGGGAGGGGTAAGAGCGGCCCTGGTGGCGTGATAGACAGCCACTGGCTCCGCAAACGTGAGGTGCGGGTTCAAGTCCCGCCAATGGATTGAGAGCGGACGCGGCGTTTCCTACCAGTGGTAATTTTTTTATACTAAAACTCGGTAGAAAACTTAGCCGCAGAAGGGCTCATTTCACTCCCCTTAACTCCGCCGCGCCAAAGTGGTTGACTGAACGACGATATCAGCTCTAGACCTTTCCAGCAGCCAGATTTGCCCCCTACGTCTCTTATGAGCTTGCCCACTTTAATTCAAACTCTAACTCACCTTGATATACGATGAAAATCCTGTCTTGAGCAGGGCAATCCCTCCATCGACCCGACTGAGGAGAGAATACAGTCGTGACACATCACTCACAGCGATTGTTCGTTCAGGTAACAACCGAGAGACCTCAAGAATTTTCTTCAAACATACGAATGAGAGGAAATTCGATAGAAAGAAGCTCACCATTGTCTACGACTTCCTGCATATGATCACTTATAAGGCATTTTTCAGCTCTCGTCAACAGCGGCGTTCGAGTGCTTTCGTCAAGGTAAAGATCGACTCGCTCATTTTCTTCTTTGATTCGACGTTCAACGTGTAACAAAAAGCAACAGTCTATAAAATTAGCAATTGCCGCATGTTTCGCTTTTCAGTCAATCATTGATGCTACTGATTCGGCCTTCAATGAAAGCCCTAGCACTGGAAAAGAGAAAAATAAGTCACTCATGAAGATGGTCCAGTTCAATCCACCCCACCCAGAGTTGCAGCAAGACTTTCATTTCCTCAGACTCTCTAAGAACTAGCTGGCTAGGAAACGAACTCACCAAAATGAGTCCGCTTTTTTATGAAGCACTGAAGAAATTGCAAAACCTCGCGAAGCAAAGTGACCCCACGGGCTTTTCACCTTCACTTTATTAGTCCCCCAAAACTCTGCCGTACTCACAAGACGTGAACGTAAAGTATGAACGCACTTTAAAAGATGAACTTTCTGTGAAAACCACGTACCTCAAGGGACCGAACCAATGACATACTTTCATGAGTATAATGAACGCCTCGTGCTTTGAAAGGAATTTCATCTATCGAAGAGCCTGCAAGTTAAAAAAAACCTCAGATCACTACCAAGCAGGCCTACATGCTACATTAGTGAACTGCAAAATATTTTTAAGCGGGAGCAAACACAGGTGACAAGTACTTCGTATAAGTATAGCGAAAATACACAATTTGAGTGTACCGCATGGCGCCGTCTGCCTTATGTTAAGAGCGCAACACTAGAGCTGTATCGATCGAGCGATCGATTCAATTTTCAGAGCATAAGGGTAAGGAAACTAGGCAAAAAAGGCAAAAACTAGAAACAGATTGGGCCATTATGAAAACGAGGTCTGAATATCAGCGAAATATGTCCTCAATCCTTGTGCGCATCGGATCTCATAAAAAAGGTAGGGTTCATTTATCACTACCGTTCAAAAATCCTTTGAAAAATCCTGAACTTTGCCTGTATGTGTTGCTCAGGATCCCCTTTTCGATGTGGGCGCCACTACACGCCGATTCGCCTTATAATCATCTTCACCCATATCGATGTAAAATCGCACAGCGGGGTTTCTTCCTGCGGACGTTCTAATCACGGATATGACGTTCATTTTCGGCGCCGCTGCTAGTGTAGGACCCTCTGGCCGTCCGCACCCCGCGTTGAGCCTAAGGGATGGGATCACTTTCAGACCCAAGTTTTCAACCTCGGCAAAGAGCGCTAGCGCCGCGGAAAAAGAATGCATTGTTTGTAATTAGGACCCAAATTAATCGAATGTAAAAATTTGGTGGCTAAAGTCGAGGCGCCATGTCGGAATTCAGCGCTAAATGTTGCCCACACTAGAGATGGACGCCTTGTTCGTAAATCAGGGCGCCAGAAACTACGAAGCGGAGGGTATTCAGAATGGCTTGCTCTCAAAGGAATTTGCATCATGCGTCCTGGCTCTTCTAGGCGCTGATCATCTCTTCTCACTAAAATTGCCACATGCTTAACCAACTCTTTGAGCACGTAGCGACTTTGGTGAAGGAGGTGCCAGTGCTACAAGGAACCGGAACCTAAAACGAATGTCTTATTTAAGATCAGGATATAGCAGGTCGATGCGAGAAGCTAACCTGAGTATTATATTTCTCATTCAGTTTGACAGCAAAACTCCGCTAACTGATCAATGTGCTCGAGGAGCAAGCAAACGTAAGCAACAGCGCAAAAAAAGTTTAGCAGAAAATTAGTGGAAACTTGGAGCGACGATAAGGTTTACCTGTTTATATAAATCAAGTGTTCGCAACATTCGAAGGAGAGCTCGCAATAAATAACGATCCACCTGCAACAGAAATGGTTGACCGAAAAGTTCCTAATCAAGCAGTTCAATGGTGAACAACACCGAAGTGTAGAACTCCCACTTGAGCCTAATCTCACAGACTTGGTCCCGAGGGAAATATTTCGCGTATATCCCCAGGGCTATTTTCATACTTTTTGCGCCTCGGCGTTCTGAGCGAAGAGTATATTATGTATAGTATCTAATCGGCACTAGGGAAGCTGGTGTTTCTAGAAAAGCAGCGTTTCAGAACTTTTTTCTTTGTGAACCGGGTGTCGATTCAATAACTGTGTTTTCTCTTCGCTCGAGACACTGAGCCAAAATGCGGAGTAGCCAACTATGAACGCTGTCTAAGCGCCGCTCCATTTTAATCAGATATTAATTGTAGTTTGATAGTTCTAGAGTGCCTATATCAGTTAGTTAGCGTCTTCTACCACAGCGAAAGTGAAGATCTTCTACGACAGAAGTGAGCTGCTTTTCAGCTTATCCCTGTCTCACAGGGGCTTAGAGGCAAGAAAATCAAAGTTACCTGATCTCCAGCCCTTTCTTCGGCAACTCTATCTAAAATTCCAGAGACCAACTTTTTCAGTACACTGCCATGCAGTATAATTTCCTCACGAAAAATTACCAAAGATGACTCCCTTAAAATCATACAATAATAACAAAAAGTCAAAATGCCCACTCGCATAAAAAACTGCCCAAAAACGTTACCAAATGGGTGATTCGTCAATGTTTTCTAGAATGAAAGTTCTATCAAGGTATAAGAATACGTTACGAATAAGAATCTGAAAAAAATGAGCACCATAGGTTGTCGAGCAAGATTTCGTTTTCGTCATATGAGGCTGATCGAGAAGGTTATGCGACTCTTCTAACAATATGTTTAAAAAAATCGAACCGCGTTCCTTTTTGACCCCTGATAGAAGAAATGACCGAGCAGAAGAAACTCCACGCCGAAACTGCAGTCAAATTGTCGCAGGACTTTCCGATCAACCTTATCAACATAGCAAACGTTACCATTTGTTCACAATAATCACTCCAAAGATTCTCTATCGCCTTCATAAACTCCACTCCACCAGCTACGCACTTTTCACTCAATTCGTTCCTTGAACATGGAGGTTGAGTATTAATTAGCGAGTTAATTTATGCCTCCACTATAATCAAAGATGATATTTACCCTTCACTGCCCACCTTTCGGAATTCGCGTTGAAGCGCGTTCATACTTCGCGCCTGGACAGCTTGGGTGTTTGAATCGCGCGATTGAACCGAGAGTATGAACGCGCTCTTAACCCAGACTCTTTTTCCAGGTAATGACCTGGCGAGAGTTCTGCCTCCAGTGGCATACTGACCTACTCCCCGCCCACTAAACCCGAATATCACATGTTTCTGACGTGTAAACACTCGGTTCCGTACCAAGAGGGGGGGGGTCAGAATCGAGAAATTAGTCGGGGAAAAAAGCTTGTTCGAGATTTGGTGCTTGAGATCGGAAAACGGAGCAGTGATGGATAAAAAGTACCAAAGTAAGTTATAACAACCAAGGCATAAGGAATAGTTTCAACAAGCATATCGAAAGGGTTTCGTACCTAAATCGACCAATCCACTTGCGGATATTGTCCAACAGCTTGTCATATGTGGTTCTTGCCATTTTATTTTCACACAACGATTCCACCACCTAGACTGTGAAAGCTAACAAAATGATACGACGGTTGATAAAAACAGATTTACTTTATACAGCTGTTCCAAGTTCGTAGTGACATGTTGTTTAGTCTGAATAGCATTTATGCTCGCTTCGAGAGTAAGCCATCCAGTTGCCATCAAATCGGCTATGTCGTCATTCTTTCCTGTAAAAATTGTAATCATAATGAATATCAATCGGTAGGGCGGGAATTGAGATCGGCGCGCTAATTCTGGGAGAGACAAGACCACCGTAAGTTGTCGCCCGCGGCATATCGCGCGGCGAGTTCTGGTTATGTCTTAGTTTTTCTCTTGGAGCACCGCAACTCGTATGTTCTCAAGCGGAGACGACTCTCCATGACGGGTGCTACGATGACGGGTACATCTTCCAATTTCTCCAACGCTCAAATTCAAACAAACAGGAACGACAACACGTCCGTGGGGCGCGGCGCCGCTCGCCACGCCCACAAGCGCAGCAAATTAAGACTGTCTTGACATACACCCGCTAGGTCCAGCTTGGTGAACATCTGATGCAATGTTACTGCTAGTTACAAAGTAACCCACTTCCTCCAAAATCTGCCACAAAATAACTATTCATATTTTGACTTTTGGGATGACAAAATGGATGAAGAATCAGCGGAAATCTGCGCACCTGGTCTTGAAATATGTAACCCCGACAACACTGTTTTGTTATCAGTGGAATTATGAAGCATAGTTTAAATTAGCAACAGGCCAATATATGACATTCAAAACATTGTGCATTGCTGTTTTGTTATGATAACTGCTGTCGTCGCAGTTGGTGCTGAGTTGTGGGCAAAAGTCGTGCCCCAGGCAGGAGTCGAACCCGCACCTCACGCTTTCCGGGCGACTCGGCATTCTTGTGATAACATTTGGAACGCGTACTGCGGCGTTAAACAGCAGTCATCATAACAAAAGCTTCGAAAACTTGTAAGCCTTCGGCGGTTCCATGCCGATATCTAACGATTACGGCTGACCGGCTCACCAAGTTAAACGTGTGAGTGCTGTAAGGTTACGGCATAAGCCGTTAAGCTGAGAGGGTAAAAGCGGCCCTGGTGGTAACGGATAGCGCACTCGCCCGGAAAGCGTGAGGTGCGGGTTCGTTCTGTTGTTTCGTTTCGTTTGTGATGACTGTGCATTGCACCCAATGCCCACCCCTACTCTCATTTTGAGTACCCTCGCAATTATTTCGATGCAATGTAGACTAGCCTTAAGAAGATAATCGAGCGCATCTGAATTGCCTCCGTAAAATGTGACTGCATTGCATTGATTTCAATGCACGTGCCCAGACGAGCAAAAATTCTGGAGGATATCCTCAAGAAACTTTTCGGCGTCCAGTGCGTTAAATACTAGGCAATGAAAGTAATCTATCAATCTCTCTGCGTAAAAATCATAGGCGTTCCAGATAAGGCTGTGCTCATAGTGCTCATAGTTTTCGTAGGCATTCTGAGCGTTTCGTGCGAAGATGAAAGAAAAGGTATTGATCGGCGCTCGGAACGATCTAGACCGTGGGTCGATACCTATACTTTCCTTCCACTCAAAATTACAGTTCCTTCCATAACGCTTAGAACGCTCAAAACGGGTGGCACCGGTGGCGTTTTAACCAAAAGGAGAGATTTATACCTACACTTTTCTTTTGGCCCAAAACGCTCGAAACGCCGACGAAAACTATGGTTGCAGCTTAAGTACCGATACCAATAAGACGAACAACTTACTTCGGAAGTTCTTGATCGTGAGCTTTTTCACTGTAGGCAATCCTCGAGAAATCTGTCGTGCTGCCCTTGAATCCACCTATAAGGAGCAATATTAATTGTGAAAATAACGGCTAACACCCAAATACACAAACAACGAAGAAAAACAATACTGCCAGATGGATCTACGAGCTGAACCTTCCATTACTTCTGATATAGGTCATCTGGGCGAAACTCCCTGGATAAACTTGAGACTAACCATATTCTCATTCGTATCCTCTCGTTCCTTCTCATTATCGAATTGCTCTACATTGGGGCCATCAATAAGTTGTTCAAACATATACTCGGGTTCGCCTTCGCCAAACACTTGCCGGTACATCTCAGCCGATTCCTCGTCACTCATCACCTCATCGCTCAGATCGGACATCTTCGATCGCTTTGACTGGATCTGAAAACCGAAAATATCAATTTCGACCATAAAATGTGGTGTCCTGGTGCAATAGGGTAGATGTTCTTCAAACAATTCGCAAAGCGACTCATTCACGTCACGTGACGTGATTTACAACGGACGGCATCAACGGTCAGTGCTGAAACAACGCTGCTGACAGCATAATTAACTCTTCACTAAACCTGTTTCACTTTGAACGCACTACAAGTCCAATCTCAATAATGCTTTTGTGCCGGGCCAAGGAGGGCAAGAGAACTTATTATCCTCGCGATAGACAAACAAAACAACCTTAAGCATGATAAAATCAAAGCACAACAAAATAAAAAAAAAACAAAGCTCC
>MU913908.1:0-11717 GCA_036418165.1 Cooperia oncophora | reverse complement strand
CTATTTTGAAGCTCATTCTTATTTGATTTATTATGAGCGTCTACGAAATTTGGCCTTAAAAATCCTTTCTAGGATGCGCCATGAATTTTATCTCGAGAGCTCATGAGAAAGGACCAGCGGAGTCTGTGCGAGGGTTGCACTGTACACAGGGGCACGTCCTGCCTTTGGGGGAAATTTTGCAAAATACGACCCCCCCTCAAAACTGCCTCCTCTGGTATGCTCCTTTTCTCACCGCATCCTACTTACCTTTTCCCCCTAAACTCTCCCAACTTCCTACCACTCCTCCGAATTTTCAAAATTTCCCCAGCGAAATGACGACCATGGGGGAGAAGGAGGGGTACATAGCACACTTGTAAGGGAAAAACCGAGAAAAAAAAACAATACTCCAACAGTCTTGCCCGTAAGTATACTAGCGACCAGTTAGTAATCGCCACAAAAACGATCACACAAGACGACTTTGGTGCAGATTTAAGAGTTACTACGATTCCGGACGAAATGCTAAGGCATGGCGTATTCCCAAAATGATTAAAATATCGCAAAGCTGAATTAGCTAAATAACCAGGCTTCAGTCTTGGCCGGAGAGTAGAAATAACATAATAATCCATCAGTTCTCCGCCGCAGGAGAGCTATTCTTCAAATTTGTCCTTGCTTAAGAAAACCGTGCCCCAAATGGTTGCTTTCTATGCGTGAAAACCGTGGAAAGCTACAGGATAACCCGAAGTTGTCTTTACCCCGAAGGTTAGCCCTCGGTTTCTCTTGCGTCACGTAATAGGACCGTCTATATAGTCTCGACGAATGAAGGTCATATCAAGATGAATGCCATAAAATACTCATGAAATGGATTCCGTTCACGCCATTTACTCGTCCAATCGCTTCCTAATCCCAGGAATTATTTCATTCGGGCAATATTCCCATGGTCTCGCCATAATAAAACCATGGAATCGGTTGTCGACATTAATGGGAGTAAGGCGGTGGCATGTTCATCTACGAGAATAAATCCCACACAATCGTCCATGATGCTGCTTCGTGGGATTCATTGCCATTGATGACGGCAATTGGGGTTACGTCGCTATGCAGCTGTCCACGAACGGATTAAGATGTGGGAAGCGCAAGCGTTTTGGTGTCGATTACGGTACTGCATAACTACCACGAAGGAATGTGAAGGAATGGGTACAGGGTACAGCATCGTTGTGCGAAACACATACGGGGGTCGTACTTTTTCTCCGGGAATGGGGTCGTATTTGGTCGCTGGGAGAGGGGGTGTCGTGTGTGCCTTTGAGAGTGAAATTTGTGGCTCTGGTTTTCCGGTTGTTGACTTTTTGCGTGATTTTAATTTTCTGTTGGTCTATACAGGGGGGGGGCCAAAAAAAAGTCATTTTGCCTCCATGACTTTCAAGGCGCTATAAGTTACACTTTATTAAATTTTTATCGGACATTTTTACTACCATATTAAAGAGCACATTAAATACTATAATGATACTCCGCCACAGCCTTCTGGAGGAGCGCCATCGAGAGATTCTGGCACGCAACCGCGATGTGGTCCCTGAGATCAGCGAGATAGTCGATTTCTCCGCCACCGTAGACCACCCTATTGAACTCCGCCCGAACCAGTAATTGAGGGGGTTTAGTTCAGGACCCCCGCTTAAATACTCCACCTTTTCCAGGTACTCAACGTTCTTCCATTCCAAGTAGGCGAAAGTTTTTCCAACGCCCTTCGATTCCATGTGGTGGCACCCAATGCTGTAGCAGTACAAAGTTTCCAAGAAGGTACGGGCGACCACATGTAGGGAGGATATTCTTCTCGAGTTACTTGATGTAACCGCCAGCGCTCACCTTCAGTCGGGGTCTACAAAGAAAATATCGGTCTTCCCATTCCAGGTACCCCGGTCCATACCATCAACTCGCGCCTCGGCGACTACGGTGAAGATGATGTCCTAGACCGTAGCGACGTTGCCGGAGCTGCTCGATGTTGGAGGTCTTGCAGATCAAGAGTACTGGTCTCCAGGTAGCTATCCATGGGTGATTCCATTCAAGAAGTTCCGCAGCTGTTTGGAGGCCACGTGAATTCCAAAGGCGTTCTCCACTCAGGCCGCGACTGGAGATGACTTCATATTTTGGTGTACATGAAGGTGAATGGCGGCAGCCGGCTCCTGCTTATAGAGGAAGATCTTGGGTATCTTCCGCCCTGGTACTCATATCCACTTCCTCTGTCTGGGCTGCGAAAACTTCGCTCATATGTGACTCGGCCGGAATGACTTTTTTTTGCCCCCCCCCTGTATGCCTCCCCTTCAACAGCAAAACTTGGGAAAAGTAGGAAAATTTTCCGGGAAATTCGAAAAACTCGATAGGAAATTTTTGGGATGAAAAAACTGGAAAATGGGGGAAATTTGTAGGTAGGTGTTGGGGAAGGGGTGGGGGGGTCGTACAGAGGTCCCCATTTAGGTCGGGGGAGAGGTCGTTCACACATCACGATGCTGTACTCTCTATGGGCAGCTCTAGACATATCCTGCAGCTGAAATCAGGCAATCTCTTATTGACCCCCCCCCCCCGAGCAGCCAGACTGGCGCCACGACAAAACCCACTCGCCACTGAAACATCCGCGACTGGCATCTGTCACAATGACTGTGTTTACTTGGCATGCCGGGAGGTCTTCTTTGGCTACAGAGATCAGGGGACGCCGCACGTTGGGGACCCTTCTACGCAGGGAGGAGGGGGGGGGAGGGGGGGTGGTGTATCTTGATAGGTTGGGAATAAGGTTGAGTGTCGCATTTGATCAGACAAATTTTGTTTGATGATTTTCCCTGTTCTTGCGATCAGCAGCGCACTGTACTTACTAGTTCGATAGTTGATCGACCCCTCCCCACCTCCAGCTCTACGGACTTTGGAGAATTGCCGTATTTCAAAAAATGTCCCCCTAAATATCAGTGCGCTGGTAAATACATGGGGACGTCTTCGCGTTGGGAAACTTTCAAAACACCACCTCTTCCCCCCCCCCCCCCCTCCGCAAAACCGGCTGAAGGTGAACGTGTAGGCAGAGCTGCAACTGGCAAGGGGAGAGTTCCAGACTTCCCATTAGAAGAGTATGCAGCGCGTGCGAAATGGGAAAAACCAGTATTCACAAATTTCCGCCCGACTTAATACGGCCTCCTTCTTCCTGGAAGCGAGAAGAGTACAATGGGCACATCCTGCCGTTGAGGGGGAGGGGGAGTTTTCGCAAAATATGCGCCCACAAATGTTTCCCTCCTTGGCACGACCAACTTCTCTATCCTATCTTCTCTCTTCCTGGAGCTTCCCCACGTTCTCACCACTTGTCCTGAGTTTTCCTCGGAAGAGTGTCGTAGAGGTGGGGGAGGGGGGGCGGGTGGTAGGCTGAGCAAAGTTATAGCGACTGGGAAACAGTGAAGATCAAAGAAAGCCAACAACGGAAAAGCATTTTCACGAAGGCAAACACGACCCTCTACCCTTTGACGGTCAAATGAACCCCTCCCCGATCGCTGGGAATCCCTACGCGCGACTGCCCTTATCCCCTCCCCCGATTGACGAGTTCCCAAGATAACGAGTCCTGACAGAAATGCAGCTCTCAATAATTTCTGCGGAGCCTTCCCTCTCTCTAGGGGAATCGGCTAACATTTCCGTTTTCTCGTTTTGCACGGCAAACTATGGCAATCAGAGAAATTCGAAGGTCATTCCGATCTTGTGGACATCCATCTCCCATGAAAAAAAAGCCCGCAGATGTCCCTTTCTCCCTGAACTGTTATCGTCCACTCAATCTTTCATCTTCCTTCGTTTACGATTCTACGCCCGAAAAACGAATGAAGGTGCGCTTCTTGTGATGCGTGTGTCCGATTTGTCGTGATGATCAGAAGACGGCAGAACAGCAGATGTCTCTCATGGTACGTATGGCGATTGGCATACGTCCAGAATTATTCACTACATTGAAAGCCATGCGGCTACGACAACACAAAGATGTGCTGCATAATGTGATATCGCCGTGGAATCGTAGATGAGTCTGTTGGATGTTCTCCCCCTTAGCCCATACGACCCTATTCACGCAGCGATAAACTTGAATGGCTCGGAAGGATGGTCTTTCTCAGCCTCTCTGACTCTCCCGCAGCCAACGAACGTGACCCGTCCTCCAAGGCGGGACTTTGCACTTCCGCTTAGCCGCATCTGCAGTGACCGAAGAGGAAAACACGCCTGGTCAACAAAGCCACTGAGCAGGTCGTCGGCGGAAAAGAATAATCACGCAGAAATTCATGGATAAAAGCCCTTTCTGCATGATGACATCTACTCTACCCCCTCCAAACACTACAAGAGCAGAAAATAAATCGCAAAATCGAAAGAAGGACAGAAAATTTTAAGTAAACTAGCACTTGGGATGCGCCCACGTCGCCGTCATAACGTAGGCTTTGCAAGGACGATTGGAGGCGATTTGGAGAGTTTACTCCAAAAAGGCGAATATTTAAGAAGCATAGGATCAGATTTATCCCTGTAATCTCTCTAGAAGGAAAGACGCCTTTGAGTGATCCAAATCTCGGCGGTCTTGGGCGATCACGGCGCTACATTTGACCCTATTATGGGTAGACCTTCTGCCAGAACTTCAACACAAAGATACCATGCAACACCAACTTGTATGTCAGAAATTTGGGTATATTTACTCCTCAATGTCTCATCTTCGAAATTCGGACTCAAGCTTTCCCGAAGTCTACCGAAGGATTACATCTGGCCAGCCGGCCGGTTGGCGTTGGTGGAGTGGGGGGCACTGAACGGCACTCAGCTAAGCTGTTACAGGCCACCTCTAGAAGACCTGTAAATTCCTGTTACCGAATCGGCTTGCTCACCATTCGTTTACAGGTTATGGCCTGTTACTCAGGATGAACCCGAAAAAAGGGCACTAGCGGAAATGTGAAATGTCCCCCGCCCAAGTCGAACGACGCTGTTGTTTGTTACCGGAGGTAGTTTGATCCCCCAGCACCAATATCACCTTCAGCCTGGGGCAAAAATGCCTCCCACTTGATGATTACAAGAGCCGCCGCGCACGTTCCTTCACCTCGGGCCTAGGCACTAAGGGTTCTCTTATGAAATGAATGTGGTATTTCTATCAGGAAGGGATCCAGGTTAGCCTGCGAAAACTTCCTAGGGCCGAAGTCTGGTCGGGCGCAAGGTCGACAATATCACAGGGCGCCAGTTCGGGTTGGTGGGGGCATTCCTGGTTCCAATCGTTCACTGCCGATGCTTACTGTGAAAACATGAGAATCCCTCTAAAACTACGCCTAGCAAGGAGCTTCACTAACACTTGTCAAGAATCTACAAGTTTCACCAAGTTGTAACATGTAATTTGACAGGAACTAGCAAAAGCAACAAGCGAAAGTGCAAGTGCACCTCCCCCCCCCCCCCATCCAAAACCAAACAGAACAATTTCAGCTCTTCACTTCCAAAAAAGGAGAGCCCTTCCTCAAAAGTTGTAAACGGGCGTTGTAAGAAATTGACACGTTCCTCTCTTTGAGTGAATCGAAACCTACCGTGTGCAAGTGAACCCAGACAGCGAGTTCAATTTCACGGGAGGATTGTCGACTCTCCGGGTGGTACGCGAGGTTGTCGATTCGCGAGTAGTTGTAGTAACCTAAAAAATAGGATATGTATTTCCTACGGTAACTCCAGAAATTAACGTGACAAACCTTTCCTGAAGTGGAGCTTTCCACAGTGACGTCATTGGGAGGTGGAACTACGCGCCCATGAGTCAACTGAATGAAATGCAATAAGCGACCATGGTGATCGGGGCATGCGGTGAAGGTCTCTTTAAAACGCCCATTAAAACGCAACCACCACATTAAATGCCTCGGTTTTCAACAGCGGTTAAGATCACATCCATCTCATCAGTGGCCGAGTCCAAATTGTCTCCGCATGCCACCTATAAAGATCTTTTATCAGCTATCGATTTTTTGGCGGAGTTTGGCTTGGTGGGGGCACCCAGTGGTACTCTGTGAAGCTTCCACAGGCTAGCTTGTGAACACCTGTGAATACCTTAGACACAAAAGGGCCTCATCTTGACGCAATCACAAGATGTTTACAGGTTCACAAGCGTGAGCGACCCTGTAAACTTTACATGAACTAAACTTGCAAAGTACAAGATACCCCTCCCAAGCCGAGAGCGCTAATTTTTTATTGACACTTTCGACTAATCCTCACCTTTTTCAGTATTGTGAAGGCCCCTTCAGCGTCACCACCGATAGAATAGACATTACGAATTGTGCGAGAGTAGTTATATGAGTACACCTGAACGGGAAGATACGATCTTAATGGCGTCCAACAGCGATTTATAAAAATCTAGTCGATATAATCGATAGTTGGATCGATATTCCAGCAGTACCTTGAGCTCACTGACATTCTCCTTGAGCGCTTCGGCGATATCAAATGCTGCATTTAGACGATGTTCGACCTGAATTATAACGGTTTTGCCCGGAGCGCAAGCGATGTCACGCTTCATTGAGACAGAAAGCGAAAACGTTTGAAAGGGAGAAAACTAGCGCTGAGAAGCTCAGGCGGAATCGAAAACGCTGGACGCCGTCTTTTTTGAGAGTCAGGTTCTGTTCATTCATGGAAAGATCTGGTTCTCTTCGGAAATCGGAACAGTTTTTGACTATCACAAAACCCAACGGGAGCCGGAAACAGGGTCAAGTTCTGTCTTGGCAAAAAAAGAGGCATCATAGGGATGTGAAATGTTGCCCTTTCCTATAAAGACCCCTTCCTTAAGCATTCGTCTAGCTGGAGGTTTGCAAGAGACGATCGGATGTGTAGATGTACAGAAGGGTACATCATCGCTGTGGTTTAGATTCCTTGCCTACAATACAGGCCCCAACCCCCCTCCGAAATTTTGCCTTCGGTGTAAAGAGAGTCTCTCCCGTTAATCAGGGAAAGGGGGAAGGGGGGAGGGACACCTGCGATCGGCCACCAGGGGTAGGAAATTTCCCATAGTATCATCAACTACAGGGGCCGTGCCCGTCTAGGCCAAATATAGCCTCCTCGGGGCAAATACGGAACCCACTGTCCCAAACAGGTCATGAGTCGGACTGCGACCTCGTGAACATTCTGACCAGCGTCAGGATAGAAATGGGAACCGTAACATCTCTCTCTTTTCATAAGAAATCATAAGGAGATTGAAATAAGCAATAAATCTAATCAATATTATTTCAGTGGTGTCTACTGTGAGATGACCATACCGGAGACCACGTTCAAAGATGTCGAAGATGGTGATACGTTCAAACTACGACTTTCCGTTCAACCAATCGGCAAAAAGGTTTGTCACCTGCTTATCGATTTATTGATCGCTTCGCATGATATGGCTCTTATTATGCTTAGCCCTTTGAGTCTGACCTGGGCGAGGGTTGATGTTTGTGTGTTGCGCAACGGGGATTCCGATAACGCAATACCACTGCACCCAAATCGACTACCATAATAATCTGGGTTTGATAGACGGGGGATAAGATGGTCCAGCCCATCGGTATTGGGGTTTGAAACCTCTGAATGAACTTTTTATTTGTTTGCAGGATTCGTTCATGTTCTATGACCACAAGAAGATCAAGGGTGTACCAATGGAAGAGGGCGAGTATGAGTTCCGTCTCGAAGCCCGAGATAAAGCTGGACAGGTAAGGCACTCCTACAGGAGATTCAGCCAATGTTCCTAAATTGCTTTTCTTCGTTACAGATGGCTTCGGCTCCGTTTCGAGTGTCGGTGACGCCATCGTTCCCGTACAATCACCTTGCCACCCTTGAACTTGACACCCCCGTGCTGCGATTTTCACGGCCATCATCGCTTTCATCGTTCGTACACCAGTTGGCCAACGCTTTTCGATCGAAACCAGATGCCATCACCATTCGGAACATCACAGGAAACTCCACAAAGACTCAGGTCTCATGGAGTAATAACACGGTTCCTCACAAGGTATGTGCTTTTTTGAGATTTTTACAGTACTACTCACATACTAGTTCAAGCAGCGAAAAATAGGTAGAGATCACGGGTTTACGTCATGCCTACCCGTTCTGCTGCGAAGTTGGGATGCCAGTTCTTTCTCAGTACCAAACTTGGCGCACGCAATAACCTCGGAAAGGGCATCTAGACATTTTCTAGCGCGACACTGGGATTCCCGACCGGCCAGTAGGACCAGGACTTTCAACTGAACCTGAAGAACGAGGGTCACCGGAGGTGGTGAAGCATTTAAGAAGACGGTGCTTCTATGACATTAGCCCCACTATTACCCGACGATCCCTTCGAACGCCCCTCCTCCAGAGTGCTAGTCTCGAAAACTTAACTCTCGCACCAAGGGGTCAGCTGTGGAAAAATTTAGGCCAAAGACTCCTCTCTTTACTGGTCTATGGACTTTATGCCTGGAACGTTAACGCTCGTTTCCTTGGTGAGGTGAAAGTGTTGAGCAGTAGAAACAGGGCCTTTGCTGAGCCCCTCCCAGAGTTTCCTCTGACATGACCCCAATATTTCCCATCGTATTTCTACCATCGTCTCGCATTTTGCTGACTTTTTCCAGCTTCGCACCACAATATCCAGCTTTTTTTATTCTGGAAAAAGGAGGGTAGAGAGAGGAGGGTGCGCGCGAAGGAGGGTAGACAGAACCGCAAAGATGGAGAATCTCTTTCGTCAGCCCTATTCCCAAGAAACCCCCATGTGACAATCCTTGCAATTACAGACCAGTCAGCATCACTTCAATTTTCTGTAGAGTGTTCGAAAAAGTGATCAAGAAGGTCATCGTTAAACACCTTGAAAACAACAGGATACTACCGGAAGGACAACACGGGTTTAGAAGTGCAAGGTCAACAATAACGCACATGCTTGAAGCCCTCAATGACTGGACTATTTCATTAGACGAGAAAAAGGAGGTGGATGTGATTTATCTCGATTATGCTAAAGCCTTTGATAGGGTAAATCACGCCAAACTCTTACTTAAGTTGAATCATATCGGTTTACATCCAAGGATTGTCTCATGGGTGGAGTCCTTTCTACTATGCCGCTCGTTTCAAGTCAGGGTTAGAAACACTTTTTCCACTATCAGGTCAGCTCCGAGCGGAGTTCCGCAGGGTAGCGTCTTATCGCCTGTGCTATTTTCCATTTATACCTACGACCTCCCGCAATTGGTGGAGGAAATAGGTGTTAAATGTAAAATGTTTGCGGACGATGTCAAAATTTACAGGGCATTAAGTTCAGAGACGGAGTCTGCACTGATTCAAAACGCCATTGATGCAATTTTGAGTTGGTCTAAGACATGGGAGCTACCCCTGGCGCCTGAGAAAACCGTTGTTCTTCATATAGGGAAAGATCAGGTCGGCAGCAGCTATCACATGGGTGACGTCGAGCTTAGGAAAGTTGATGAAGTTAGGGATTTGGGTTTTATAGTTGATGGCAAACTTTGCTTTGAATCCCACTGCAAATATATATCAAATAAAGCTGAGTCGATGCTTTTTCAATTGCTGAGGAGTCTTTATACCAAGGACCCATGCCTTCTAATAAGGGCGTATAAGGCCTTTATCCGCCCTAT
The DNA here is from genome assembly GCA_036418165.1 of Cooperia oncophora. Taxonomy (NCBI): domain Eukaryota; kingdom Metazoa; phylum Nematoda; class Chromadorea; order Rhabditida; family Trichostrongylidae; genus Cooperia; species Cooperia oncophora. Next base: position 2,172 of record MU913908.1, on the reverse strand, counting down.
GCTAGAGTATGGCACTGTCATTTTCTATCCGCATAATAAAAAGGCCATCTCGAGATTGGAGACCATTCAAAATAGTTTTACTAGAAAGATATTAATTCGCGCTCTAGGTTTTAACTATAACGCTATACCCAGAGGGATTGTAAGGAACAAAATGCTCGGCTTGGAGTCGCTGCAATGTAGAAGGAAAAAATTTGATCTCGTGACAGCATTCAAAATTATTACAGGCAAATTGTCGTTAGATACGCGAACTTTCTTCACCTTACTCCCGTCAACGACAAGAGGGGGCCGACTTAAACCTTCGCTGCCCAAGGCCAGGTCCTCCATTAGAAATAAGTTCTTCACACTTCGGGCCTTCTCAGAGTTCTCTAGATTTTGTAAAAAGTGTCCCTTGGCAAACACCACTGCTCAACTGAAGAGGAACCTGAACAAGTACTACGCTTGAGGTCTCACTTAAAATGTATTAGTATACCTATTCTTTCTGGTTAGGCGACATCTTTTTGGAAGGTTGGCCACCTAATATGCTGTTTCTTTTTATTTTTATTATTAAACTACTAATTCATTCTTTGTTCGCTTTGGGAATTTCCATATGTTTGTGAAATCTTCATGTTTGTTGTTTAGTTTGCTCTAACGCAGTCCATTATTTGGCACTTGCTACCTCCATGTGCTTATGCGCATGCAATAAATCTAAATCTAAATCTAGAGGATCACCATCAAAGGCCAGAACCCCCTCTCCGACTAGCAAATGCGACCGTCCCCCACCCATTGAGAGTTTCCTTACGATGCAGACAGCGCTCTCAAAACAGGAAAAAAACAATCGAGAGTAGATTTTCTTGAAAACGATCGCTTTTCTCCCTCCAGCAACCCACGACGACCCTTCCCTTCCTTCCGCGGCCAAGCACGACCTCCACCTCCTCGCTGGATATTCCCCAGTGTACGACGTGCCCTGAAAAGAGAGCGGCAAGGCGTAGAGGTAGAGCGAGGGAGATTGCATCCCTCGAGTCTTTCTCTTGTTCCAGTCCGATCCCTACCACTGAACTATGTTACTGCTGTTACACTTGTCACAAGAATCGCATGAATGAACGAGTGTTAATACGTTTTACAACAGTAACGCGACCGCCTTTGCGCGAACGCCCCGCCCCAGCAGTAGAAAACCGCTCTCAAAATCTGCAAGTTCATGTGACAGTGTAACGCATTATCCGATTACAGCATGTCAGTTTAAAGCATTTGAAAGAGTTCGACGCGTTGATGAGTATTTCAGACGTGCGCTCGCGATGCCCTCGACAACATCCGCTTCACTATGCTAACTCGACAACGATCTCAGACGAAGATCGAGTTTGTGAAACAGATTGGGTCGCAGTTCCACGTCAGAAAGGCCAGTCTTGACTTGCGAGGCAGCTGTGTCGATAAGGAAGTGGTAAGTGGCAGAGAACTGCTTGCTGGATGGCGCTGTTCGGCGTGGGAGGGGCATTTTGTCCTTTCGTTGGTTCCTGTTGAATTGCTCATCTTATCTTGGTAGGACCCGTAGACTCCTGTCGAATATGAACGAAGCTCAAACTGCTGCCTAGCCTTGCAGGAGTTGACAGGCCTCCACGGGAGATATCGGCAATAGTCGATGAGAACCAGCGAAATGCCCCCACCAAGCCAAACAGCGTCCAACCTCTTTATGTAGCCTCCAGAGATCAACTTATGCCATCTTTCAGGAGCCGGTTTCAACAGCACCGACAATGGAGGCTACGGAACAAGCAGCTTTCCCATGGATGGTCCTTATTGGAGTGCTTCTTCTACTTCTACTTCTCGCTATTCTGATCCTAGCCGTGTGCAGCGCGATGAGGAGGAACAAAAAGAAGGTCAGAGAATCCCTGCAGATTAGCCCCAGAAGTATTACGAACCGCTGAATGATCAATTTTCCAGGAGAAACCCTCTGACTACATGGGAAAAGGGATGCCAGTGGTGTTCCCAGAGGAAGTGGCTGAAGACGTTGAAATGGCCCATGCAGCCACACCTATGCTTACCAAAGAGGAGCGACCACCATTTAAGGTGAGCGACGTATGGGATTCTCTTCACTCGGGTTAAAAATTAATTTGGGTGTTTTTGTAGGTGTCACAGCACGAGAACCCGCTCTACAAGCCACCACCACCGTTAGCAGCCGCCTCTCCTCGACTGGGATCGGCT
>MU913906.1:0-18801 GCA_036418165.1 Cooperia oncophora | reverse complement strand
GTCCTTTTATTACTGCATTACCTTCTATACCCATACCTCTGGTGATGCAGCCTTCTTCGGTTATCTAAGGGGGCGGTAATCATTAGCGGATACCTTCACTGAAGTAGAGCTTGCCCACTTAATCGTCTTCCTTCGTCTCACTGTGGTTATGGAAGAGCTACGCCTTTCCCCATGTGCTTCGGTCGCGCCTTTGACGCTATCGATACGCATGCTTTCGACTGCCGAACGCGCAACCGAAGCGCTGCCGTCGCGAAGTCTGAACGCTGCCTAACATGCAGAATCAAATCGCGGACGTTGATTGCGTTCAGACACTATACTGTTATGAGGGACAGTCCACACGAAACCCTGTTCTTCCCTGTTCTTATTCCCTCCCAAATTATGATTATTTGATCTCACAGAGATGAAAGCTTGGTTGTCCTGAACCTCTCCATCCATCTCTGGATATGGAGCGACTCTATCCCTCAAAGCTGGCCAGGGAGGTCTGCCAATTTACCATGGAACTTTGAATGGAGATCTGGGTAACGATAGAGTCTATAAGGTTATTTACAAATATAGATAGCAAAACTGCAACCTGCATTTCACAAGCAACTTATGAGCAGGTAAAGTTTGTAATGGTGCAGTAGGGTGGAGGCTTGGTGGTGAGCTGTGAAGCATAAGCGAGGAATCGCATACGTCGAATCGAGTCGTCGAACGTCGAACCTTACCACTGAACCACCACGACTCGATTCGACGTATGCGATTCCTTGCTTCACAGCTCACCACCAAGCCTCCACCCTACTGCACCATTACAAACTTTACCTGCTCATAAGTTGCTTGTGAAATGCAGGTTGCAGTTTTGCTATCTATATTTGTAAATAACCTTATAGACTCTATCGATCTACCCAGGTCTCCTCCATTCAAAGTTCCATTCTAAGTTGGCGTACTTATCTGGTAAGCAAAAATGGAGAGGGCGTGGCTGCGCTTCAGCTGAGGTGATCGCGGCTGCGCGTTTGGCGAGTTACTGCCGTTTTGGAACGTGCACCATATTGCATATATGTGTTGTAGACCTGTATTTGACCAGAACAAGGCAGAGATAGCTGGTCATGAGTCGCCCACTGCCAGCACTCTCTCCCTGGTTACCCCATCTCTCAATAGGATGGTAGGGGGGTGGGGCAAAAAACAAATGGTGATCGTAGCTTACTCACTGTGTCTGCAATGATCCCGGTTGAACACTCCTTCAGTTCTGAATGGACTTTGGAGGCTGGCTGATGGCGTGGCTCACCCTAAAAGACTCGTACAATGATGGCCGCCGTAAATTTATAATACGTACGAAATAGCAATCTAGTTTCACCACACCTTCCTTCGCACTCATAAACTCATTTTTTTCCTATCAAAGGTGTTTTTCAGTCTGCTGGACTACTGCGAGAAGCACAAAGCATCTGACACGTTGGTGAGCGGTACAACTGATGCACAGAATCCATTCCGTGAAAAGAAAGGCTGCACGCTCATCTGATAGCTCCACTAATCGGTACACCTGTGATCTACAATTCGGAAGTGATATGTATGGTAGCGCGGTTGATATCGTGGCAATCAGTCGGGGCGCTTTCACTAGGGATGGAATGAGCCCAGCCCGGCATTTCGGCACTAATTATTTTTCCCAAATCGATCACTAACAGAACAGCACTGCTAGGAAAGGGTGTCGTGGGCGGGCTCATTCCACCCTTCCTGAGAGCGCGTTTGGCGGTAGCGCGATCGCGGAGTCTGAACGCGCTCTGACACCACCCGGCTGATTGCGACTATGTGAACTGTATATCGACATTCGACAATGTTCTTCCCTAGAAGACATTCTTTATGTGTTGAAATGTTAGACTCGCCCTGAATTCGGTTTTACTTATGGTTGGAATCATGAAACAGTTGTAATTATTGTTGAAAAGTGAAATAAAGTCAATTTCCGCTGAATTAATCTCTCTAAAAACTTGTTTTCTAATCAAGGCACGTCCTGTCGCTGGGGAATAATTTTGCGACCCCTCCCACAAAGTCCCTCTCCTGGTACGGCCCACCTTTTCCATTCCCTCCTACACTCTCACTGACTTTTCCCATTTCCTGTCACTATTTCTTTTTTTCTAAGGAAAAATTAAAAATTTTTCCCAGAGAACCGCCGTAGAGCGGAGTGGAGAGGTTGGGGGAAGTCGCCACCAAGCAACTATGAAGTTTGACTATCGAAAATAATAGCTGTATAGGGCTTTGGCTGCGTCATCAACTGAGGAGGGTGGACGCGATGCCCCTCTCGAAGCTACGAGCAATCACGATCCCCCCCATCCTCCAGTGGCCAGTTTCAATGGGATTCTCCCAGCGTTGCAGAGCATGAATATCATAAAAGAATTTAACACCCCGCTCTCCCCTCCCCCGACCCAGCAGCCGAGTACGACACCCGCTGGGAATTCCTCAACGTGCGACGCGCCTTGTCCGAAGGAAGTAGCAAGCGGAACAGTCGAAAATGCCTCTAATTTGATATGATTTTTACAGTGATTTCGATAAGTGAATGGGAACATGGGAAGAAGCGAAAATCAAAGCGACATTGGGCAGGGGGGGGGAACTGAGCAAGAGACGAGAGACACAAGAAGGAAAAAGAGAGATGATGAACATCAACGCACTCGCCAATGGCATTCATTTCTGGGTAGGATTGCTTACTGGTGGGTGGAGTCACTACAGCAGCTAACAGTTTCAGCACCCTCGCCACTATCTTGGTGACTACAAAGATAGAACCTTGGTGTCTAGGCTACCCTGCAAGGTGGGGGTATCTCCATGTTAGAGATACTTAAACTATTTTCTCCTTGACATGTATCCTAAGAACGCTTATTTGAGAGAAACAAAGTGAGCATGTCTACTTTGTCACCCTAAAACGTCTCTCTAAAAACGTGCAACAGAGTGCTTTGTCATGTTCCCGTCAAAAAATGATAGGTCAGTGAAGGGATTTCCAAAAAGAACTTCTGAACTGGTCTTTTTGACCGTCTCAAGGACGGTACTCTACGACTCGCTAGGGGTGGCAATGGACTTGCAACAACGGTGTACATTTGCTTTCGCGAATGGTGTCTTCCCCCAGACTGGGGCGTTTAAGGGAGAGGGGAATGGGCATAACGTGGCACCAGCCCATTCTCCACCAACCGGGCAAGTGTCAACAATTTACGGAAAGCGTTTTGGAACTGAGCCAAACCCTGCCCCCCTGAGCCTCCAGCGTCTGCAGCGAAAACGACTATGGTTACGTGACAGCTAAAACTTCCGCTGATGGCCCTGCTGTGAAAAGCCAGCGCAGAGAAATAAAGAACTGCGACCAGGCATCGAGAGGTACAAAAAACATGGCGCGAGCCAGAAGATGGTTTTTCTCAGAGGAAGAGGATACCGGGGTGGATGAGCCACTTATTGTGCGTGAAAAGTTGGACTGTGAAAAGCCAGGGCGGCATTCGGACGTGAAAATCCAGAGAAGAACAGAAAGTTGGCGCCACTACAGCGATTGAGTTTTAGTTGTCCGTAGACCGCGTTGCCACATCAAACTGATTGGGTCCTGATGCGAACGCCCCTGCTTGCAAAGCCTTTTCGCCGCTGCTTGGGGATATACACAAAAAGCCAAATCCAGGGCTCTCTCACCAGGAAAGTTGCTGCAGTTTTGAGTTACAACGCTTTCAATGTTACAAACAAGCGATTTAATTGTTATCTTCATTAAGAGGAATAGGCGTGAGTTGTTGCGGAGAAGAGTCGAGGGAGATAAATCCCCGGAAAGGCGACCCCTAAAGCGGAGAGCCTACTAGGAGGCTCGCGATGATCACGCGGGGGGTCACCGAGCGAGAGGCAGCCTGATCAGAGCAACCACCGAGAGCGAGGGCGTGGTCAAGGGGTCAAAACCGGCAAAGGGAGGATCTGGGTACCAGTCAAGTAGTCCCTCTTTGATCGCGGGGAGGTTGTGACGCGCGGGAAGAACTGGGATAAAAGGGGTCGATACAAGTAAGTAACAGTCTCCCTCGTCTCGTCACTCAATCTTCTTCAGGTCGTCTCAACCTCGTGGTGGATCGACACTCCTTCGGTGGGATCTCAATTCGACTGGACGACGACTACTACTTCTCCTCTCTTCGCTTCCAGGGGTCGCCTCCACTGGCCGGACCTCTCAACTCGTCTCGACTCTTCTCGAATCTCATTTGCTAATCTACATTTGTTGCGTTATTCTATTTCTCTTCTAATTAATCTCTACTTGATAAATTATTTCGTTTTTCCCGTGTAGTTCAACACGCTATCGCAGGTGGAATTCTAGACTCCCTTACAGAGTGCTATTGCCTATGTTATGTAAAGAAGAATGATAGGCATACGGTGCTGCCTTCCCACCTCCCCCCCTTTCGAGAGCACTGACGTTCCAGTGATTAAGGGGGCGCTATGGACCCTATTCCTTGTCCAGGAGCAATTTCAACTAGCACACTTCAAAAGTTTATGCTAACGAGCACCTCATGAACGCAGAAAAAGCACCATCACGTTGTCTGCTTCTGCTTTTCGTTAAATTCGCATGATTACTGTTATGATCACTGCAAACGATACTGTGTTGAAGGGCAACCAGGACTTTTCCCAGTGATGTTGCTCTCCTGAGCCATAACGATTGGTCCAGAAATCGCTCTAACTGCGCTTCAATTCGAGCACAGTCGGGCTTTCAACCATTTTCACGGATCGTGACTGTACCTGCGAAGTAGCGTATTACCGCATTTTTCCTTGAAAAGGTAACGGTAGACGGACTGGTTCTGGGATATTCTTATTCGGAGAGCAACACCTTGACATGGAACTGAAGGTATTTCCCTCCCTTCGAAATCAGAAGGGAAACGCTTTTCGGAAAGTTACCAACTTCCAGACATGTGGAATAACGCGCCCAATAGCCAATACCAAGCACGCGCGCGTAGCGCTCGCTTCTAACAGAACTCAGTACCGCTCAATAACTTCAGCATTCAAATGATCCACTCTTCCATTCTGCATATGTATTTGACGATTAGTGCGGGATATACCATGAATTTTACTTGATTTTGAGCTGATAGTAAATGCAGAACTTGGCGGAACTGTCTTATAGCCAAGAGTCCACAAGTCCCTTTTTTGCTTTCTATTTGTCCTATTTAGAGTTTTCTTCAGGAGGTCTGTCTCTTTTTTTTGCTGTCCGAGTTTAGAACTTTGATATGTTCGCATTCTTTAATATTTTCGCAAATCGAAGGGTGTTTGTGTTGCAAAAAGAAAAACAATTCGGTTGTTTGTCAACAATACCTTTACATGAAAGCTTCAAAACTTGTCTCTTGTTGTTCTCGCTTTCCAACTGTTTCTATATTTATATGATTTCGTGCTTTTATACGTACAATCTTTGGCAAAGTCTTCTTTGTTTCTGAAATTTTGACATTTTACGAGATCTTTGGCTGAACCCGTCGTTTGTAGGCATAATCTTGACTTGTCCAGTGCAGTTGTGGTCTTATATCGCTTATAGAGTTTTTCACCCGTCGATAAATACGTCAGCGAATTTCTTCATTTCAGAAATGGCTGCCGAGAACGGGACACGAACGCTCTTTCAGGAAATCGCTTCTGAGAAGTCAGATGTTCTATTTTATCGTCACCGCAGGGCAACATTTCAGAATTGGTGTTTTGACAATTCTGGATCCCCTTGTTCATCTGAAGCGGTAACTTTTCTCTCTCTAACTGTGAGACAGTTTTGATTTTCATTTTTTTTTCTTTTCGACATCTTATTTTCTATTAAGCGCTATTCTAAAAAGTGGGGCGTTTTGTAACAAGGCACTTGAAGCATTTGTAACAACAACAGACGATTTTTCATTATCAAGTTTTATAAGTTGTAATATATGGGGTTGGCCCATAAGTAATGGCATTTTTCTCACTCGAAATATCGCGCTGAAGATGAAAACTTTTGCCATAGCGTTTATCCTGTTTTGTAGAGAATTCCTTGCCCTACATGACAGTCTTTTAGTTTCCTTGGATTTTTTCTTCCCACTAATATTTAAGTGCTCAAACTGGAGTGTCAGGTCGACGAAATTGAGCATTTTCGACAGCCTCCCCATTTTACTTCTAATTAAAAAGCTAAACCGCATGGCCTGGTTGCTAAGTATATGGCTAAGAGGCCGTGCCTCTTAGAAATGCCAGTAATACTTTGAGTGATTCGAAGATTTCAATATAGACCTCACAGAGAAGCATCGGACCTAATGCCCTATTGAGTCCAACTGAGAGCTTACTGAATAACCTTATTCATGGAGATTCATACCAGGGATGGGGAATCGTTTGAGGTCATGGAATGCTTCCTTATCATCATCAACCACCACCCTCAGTTGATGTTAGACGTTCGAAAATTAGTGGATAGGTTCTGCAGGCCGTCGCTCCCCAGGAGGCCCCTCATGCGATGCTCTTTTACAAGGTCCTATTTCCCACCTCTTGATCGCTTGAATCAACTTCAAGCTATCATAAGACGCATCTCCAGGTTGGGAGCCAAGATAAAATTTGAAAAGTAGTTGTCGAAAACTCACTTTTGCCTCGACCCGAATTTCCCTTTCAATGAAATAAAAATCGGCACAGTTCGAGAAATAGTAAGAAGCCAATTAGGCACTATTGAACTATTCCTACCCCAAAAAACTCAAAAAAAATTTTCGCTGAAACGTTGCCTATAGGTGTAATTCGATGCCCTGATCACGAATATCACATTCGTTCGAGCGCGTCATTTGGCGCCATTATGCGCCAATTTGGCGCCCACCACTTTTTTCACCAAAGTCGATGAAAACTTGTTGGGGGTTAATTGAGGTCCTGATTACGAATCCAACATTTATTTTTGGCGCTGGCGCCATTTGACGTCATTATGCGCCAATTTGGCGCATAATGGCGCCAGCGCTTGAAACCAGTGTGATATTCGTAATCAGGACCTCAATTAACCCCCATATGCAAGTTTTCATCAACTTTGGTGAAAAAAGTGGTGGGCGCCAAATTGGCGCATAATGGCGCCAAATGACGCCAGCGCTCGAAACGGATGTTATATTCGTGATCAGCGCATTTGTAAATACCTGCGATAAAAGTGGCTCACTCGAACACAGCTAACTAGAGCTTCACGTGGGTATCAGCAAAGTGAGCCCTGCTATTTAGCTTGAACTTAAAAGAATAACTAGCCAAGGTACAGAACGCTCCCTCCAAGTCAAACCGTTCTATTTTCGAATAGCGAAAACCAGATTTAGAACGAAGCCACTTCACACACTCCGGAGCTTTCTCGGATCAGGCATACCGTTTGCCGGATTCCCTTTCCGCTCTCTCATAAGAGCTTGTTCGTCACTTTCAGCGCTAACTGCTCCTTACTGAAGTAAGGCGCGAAAAAGTCACGATGCAGAGCAGTGAAGCATTTCCAATGCTCGTAACAGGCAAGGGCTATACATGAGGAATGAGCTCTTCACAGTCTTGGTACAGCATCGTTGGAGAGTCCCACCAGGAGGGGGGTGGGGCGTGGAACCTTCGAGCACAACTTTTCAGGGCCCGTTTTCTGGGAGCAGAATTGAGCTCGCTATAATCTGACGAAACTTTGAACAAAATGTCCAGTACTTAGAAATAGCACCCAATTTTTCTGGTAAGCTGGACCTAACTTGAATGTTTCAACTTTAGCTGGCAAGAGCAGGATTCGTCTTTTCTGGAACGAGGGCTGAGCCAGCTACAGCTACATGTGCGTTTTGTTTGAAGGAGATGATATTCGAGGAGAAGGATGACCCCTGGTAAGTCCGTGTTAGGATGTTTTCAATTGGGATACTAGTTCTAATCGTTCTACTTCTGTCTTGATGTAATATTTGGCCTGGTGGTTAAGGGGTTGGGCCGACACTGCACGCCTTTTTATAGACGGCTGCGCTCTTTCGAGGTTGAGACAGTTATTTCTTCAACCACCTCCAGTGCATCACACCTTAACAAAGTTGACGCCAGACAGCTCCACTTCAAAGTTTTAGGCGTAATATGGCTTAGTGTGGGCATAAGATGTTGCTCGGCGAAGCTTGTATAAGCAAACGTGTAGAAGCATGTGGATTTTTCAGTTGAAGTGGCTCTTTAGTACCACTTCGCAGCTTTCCAACAGTTCACAGGTGTCGACCTGTTAGTTGACGCGTACCGTACCGCGCGACACCAGGGCACGCCATCCACAGCACGTCATCGCGTTGCGACCATTTCCTGAAAAATACGACCCCCCCTAATTCTATCCTCAAATACGACCCCCTCCCCATGCTACCTACCACTTTCCTAGATTTTCCCAACTTCCTACCACTTTTTCCATTTTTTCCCGAAAAATTTCCAGTTTTTCAGCCAAGAATTTTCCGTCGAGCGGGGGAAGGGGGGGGGGTGGGGTAGGAGGTCGTCAGAATCATTTTCAACTATCAGAAATAGATCTTTGGCAGTCCCTCTCTCTCAACAACGGCCAAGTACGTCCTCTTCCCCTTTATACCGTCCGTGAAACAAGAGAAATCAACTACCAAAAAATTTTTCTCAGACCAAATACGACCCCCTCCCTCGCGGTCAAATACGACCCCCCTCCTCCGTTGTGAATATCACAACGATGGCGCCCTCCGCGACACACATGGTGTGCCATGAAATATTCTCTGCGCTGTTTCATACAGTCTGTTTGACAACTATTTCATGCTGCAAAATGAAAAACGGTTTTGGACACGCAATACAGGTATCTCATCATAAAAATATGGGAAAAGTCGATGAAATTGCAAATTAGATTTGTAAAAAGTGAAGAAAAGAGGCGGGTATTCTCGCTCAACGTCCACACTGCCATAACATTTACTAGCAAGAGGAACTAATGAGGGCGCAAAATGTCCCCCTCCCTCACTAATCTAACTGCCCACGTTTTCATTTATATTTACTTTTTCGTTCAGGGAGGAGCACCGGTCACACGCAAAAAATTGTAGCTTTGTGGAATTGAATAAACTGGATGAAAAGACGTGGACAGTGAGAGACTTCATATTTCTGCTAGCTGGCCGGTTAGCTGCTGAGCAGGTAGCCCTTGGAATTCACGATATTCATGTACAATTGACTCACCTTCATATTTTCAATAGTGAACTTTTGTTTTATTTTTAGAGGAAGAAGGTCGTCGAGAAAGCTGACAGCTTCTATTATGCTTCAGAAGAAATCGTGCAAATGGCTGAAAAGGCTCTACGTCTCAAAAAATGACTTATCATATAATTAGTGATGATCTCCTATCCGTTTGGGTCTCATTACTGGTGTTGTTTTTGTGCTCTGCCCATTAAATTATGTAATAAACTTTGAAGACTTTCTTCTGAATTTGCTACTAGCTTGTTGCGATTCAAGCTCAGCTATTTTCTTTTTTTTGTGCAGAATTTTGGCATTTTGGGTGCTAACGTAGTTCTTGGTGGGGGGGGGGCTCTCTGTGCATGCAGAACTGGCATGCTCTTCGCACGTCTTGTTGTCCACGCTCTGATTCTGAACTTGAGGGCGCAGAGATGCCGCACCGTTGCCCCCGTGAATTACTTTAGCGCCCATTTTAATTTTGATAATTTGCAATAGGTTTGATTTGTTTTAGTTTCAGTGTTACCCTATTAAATTTGTCAGGCAATTATGTCGCTCAAATTGACAGAGTGAGTTCCTTCTTTTTATGGTTTCTTATTTTCACGGGGATTTGTTTGCAGCGCTTAGTTGAAGGGAAGGGGGAGCAGGGATTTGTTTGCAGCGCTTAGTTAGGGAAGGGGGGAGGTGGTGGAGCTTGCCAGAGCACGACAAGCTCAGCTCATTGCTCAGTGAGGTAGTGTTGTCTTCATAATTGAAGGGAAAGGCCGAAAACGATCAAACTAACCTCATGTTCCCCCCTCCCCTCAAGTAGGCTAGCAGCTCCTTCTTTCATACCTCTTACAAGAGTGAATATTTCGGGCTTCTCTAACTTCTGGCTCATTTTGGCTGGGTGAGGGCACAGAATGATACTCAGCTAAGTGCACAGGCCACTTTGTGAAAACCTGCTGCTGTGATCAAAAAGGCAATTTCAAACGATTTTGCAGCTTCGCAGGAGCTATAGGTCCTACCGAATTGAGCCCTGTTGGTTAACATGAATAACAAAAAGAACTAGCAAAAGTGCCAATGCGCCCCTCCTAGCCGAACAGCGCCCAACTTTTTTTGCTTCTATGCTTTTAATTTTTATTGTTTTCTAGAAGAATCGCCATTTCAGATTGCTGCCTGCCCCTTCTGCTGTCACTGACGAGTACTCCCAAGTAAGTTTTTGGTCGCGGTTTAGATGCATTTCGTGATTTTTTTTACATTTTTTGATGACATTTTCACGGTACGCTTCGTTGTCCTCATTTGCTTACTGCTAAGCGGAAAGGAAAAATGTCAGAGTGTTCATTTGTTGCGAGCGACTAGGAAAGTATAAATATCGATCTAGCGCTCTGGCCCGGAGCGTTCTGAGGGACTGCGAAAGTATAGGTGTCCATTATTGCGGAAAATGCTGGCGAACACTCAAAGGGCTCCAAATATCGATGGAGTTGGAGATGAATAGATATCTGTACTTTCTTAGTCGCTGGAAACGTTGACACACGCTCAAAACGATACCGCAATGTATGAAGGCGCGCTCACAGATGCTATTTCTCACCTAAAAACGGATGCCAAACAACATGGAATTGCATCACTCAGAATTTATTGAATAGCGCTAATAATATTCAGTATTGCTGATTAGGAAGTATTTTGGAATATCACTCAATCAAATAATCTGCTTTTTTCTTTTGAACTTCTTAGCGGTCATGCTTCGCAGGTTCGACGAGATCCTTGGTTTCGTGGACGTGAAGACGCGTTGCCCACTCCTACAGGTATTGTAGTGAAGGAACCGCCTCCCTATGGGCGACGTCAGGGCTTCAAACCGCGCAATGCTGAAGTTAGTTCTCAGATGTTTTCTAGTTTGTTCGGAATTGTCACCAACCCCCTTCCAATTGGTTGGAACTGTAACAAGTAGTAATTTTGTAGGACTTCGGCGATGGTGGAGCATTCCCAGAAATCCACGTGGCTCAGTTTCCACTTGGAATGGGTCTGGGAGAACGAAAGGGAAAAAATGAAGGGCAAATTGCACTGCAGTATGATGCTGATGGAAAATTAAGACATGATGCTATAGCACGACTCGGACATGACAAAAATAAGGTAGGAAAAGATAGCTTGAGATTAGATCGCCTTTATATTTTATTGAACAAGTCAGTTATTTTTGAACTGTTTCGTTTATGGTACCAGTTTAGGTGGTTTATACAAAACTAGCGGATATGAGGGCAAAGGCATGGGATGAAGAAGATGAGGATATACAAAGACCTGATGAGGAGACTATTGCTGAACAAACAGAGAAAACACGCTTAGCGTTGGAGAAAATAACGGAGAGCAAGGTGAGCTGAGCACTTCTGTATTCGATATATTTAGGAGAAGCATCGGCGCTGTTCGGCCTGGGAGGGGCATTTCGCCTTCCCGCTAGTTCCCTTTGTTTCTTCATGTTAACTAATAGTTTTTATCAAAATGAGATCTGTGAACTTTTACGAAACTGCATAAGTGAGCACTTTTGGTCACAAGAACCTACAGGTTTCCACAACTTGGTGTGCAGAAGCATCGCTAAGTACCATTAGGTGCCCCCACCAAGCCAACAGCGCCAAAGTTTCAACAGATCAGCTTCACAACGCTTTCTACACTTTGTACGCTTTGTACGCTTTGTAGAAAACCCCGTTTTCAGGTAGCCTCAGCTTTACCTGTACGCCATGCCGAAAAGCAAGCACCTGCTCAGTATATCAGATATACACCTAGTCAGCAAAGTGGCGGGCACGCTGGAGGTACTGTGTTGTACTAAGTCTTGTTTTATTCTTTTCTTTAGCTTCTAAATCTTCAAAACTCCAAGATTTGCTATTAATGACGTTAAGGTTCACAACAGCGAATTATTCGTATGGTGGAGGAGCAAAAAGATCCCATGGAGCCACCAAAGTTCAGGTACGACACGTACTTCGCCCTGGGGTACTACTATGGTTAGAGGCGTATTCCTTCACTGCTTTCCGACCGCCTGGGTCACGCCGTCCAGTGCTTGCAGGAGCCAGCGATCGCGAAGTATGAATGCTTTCCAGAGGAATGGCGCTGCGGCCCAACTAGGATCTCTGTGCCACGTCGCGTGTAGTCCAGCCATTCTTTTGAGAACGAGTCTTAGGAAAGGAACACTTTCATCGTGAGAGGGCGCAGAGGGTCGGACTTAGTCGTGCCGCTCGTAACGGCTACGGGGGCTCTGCCGACCGGATGCTTTCTCACTGGGGTCCAATTTACTTTCTCATCGCAACTTCTGGCCGGTCATTGAAGGAAGGAAAATAAGGAAGGGGGAAGGAAGAAGTAAAAAAGGTAATAAGAAAGAAAAATGTGGTCGACAGATATCTTGAGACCCCGCGCAATCATACTCCCAACTACAATAGCGCTTATACAAGTAACTGGATTTGATTTTCGCTCAGAAACGTTCTCGCGGCCAACAACTTTGAAGGAGGCATCTAAGGAATTCTTGAGCAAAACTGGGACTGCCGTAATGCAAGTGGGACGACGCGGGCTTAGCCATCAGTTTATGCTCTATTGCGGTAGTTCTAGTTTCGCAGAAGGACTCCTCTGAAGGCCCCACTGAAGTTAATTAGCACCGATTTTTCCTTTCATTTGCTTTCAATTACTTCTGTTCATGTTTGTGTCAACTCTCGACCCATCTCAGATCTCAGTACTTATACCATTTCATTTATGTTGATGAAGGACAAGTTCAGGATTAATCAGAAAATTCCCCGTGCACCTCCTTCGCCGCCAGCTCCCGTAATGCACAGTCCTCCACGAAAGGTTCGCTTTCACTTGTTTGTATAACGCCTCCTTTTATTACTCCCTTTTTTGAATATTTGCTTCTTCAGGTGACAACAAAAGATCAAAACGACTGGAAAATTCCACCTTGCATTTCAAACTGGAAAAATCCAAA
Organism: Cooperia oncophora; assembly: GCA_036418165.1. Taxonomy (NCBI): domain Eukaryota; kingdom Metazoa; phylum Nematoda; class Chromadorea; order Rhabditida; family Trichostrongylidae; genus Cooperia; species Cooperia oncophora. Next base: position 5,828 of record MU913906.1, on the reverse strand, counting down.
AGGTGAGACTTCGAAGATGACTTTTCTGTGTCCACGGCAGGGGACAAGAACCCTCTTCGTAGGTCCTATCTGGTCGCTGAGGGGAGGGAGCTGTATTTAATCTGCAAAGTTTTTTCAACATTTGTTTTTTCTTGTCTCGCGTGAGCTACACATAACGTTGGGAGAACTCTATCGTGGGAGGGCAGGGGGGTCGCTTGTCGCTTTGATAGGGGTCTTATCAGGCCTTAACAAAATTTTTCCAGTTAGTGCTTTACCCGCTTTCCCCATTCGCTGGCACCCGCTCCGCTTTTAGTTGGTGGTGAGCCAAAGTCCTATGCAGCTACTATTTTCGGTAATTGACGATGACCACCAGCATGGGGAAGGGGAGGGAGTTGGCAGATTGGACTCTAAATCAGCCACCTAACTGGTAACTATCGTTTAAAATTCTGTTTCAAGTTGTGCCCTACATCGGGCACCTAACTGGTAACCGTTTAAACTTCTATCTCAGGTTTCACTGTATCACTCGATAAAAGGCTAGCTGCTGATGGAAGAGGATTGCAGCAAGTACGTTTGGTACATCCTTGTGCGTATTCCAAAAATTCTCTCATTTTCAGACCCATATTAAACGAAGGCTTTGCAAAACTATCGGAAGCGCTGTACATTGCTGACAGGAAGGCCAGGGAATCCGTGGAAGCGAGAGCCCAACTGGAGAAGAGGGTTGCTCAACATAAGAAACTCGAGCAAGAAGCTCGTATGCGTGAAATGGCTGCCAAAGCGAGACAGGTAATTCTGTTCTTTCTACAGTGAATAAGCTCTGAACAAGGTGCTGTTCGGTTTTGAGGGGCATTTTTCCGGTTCCCATCAATCATTGCTAGCTGCTTTGAAGACCGTTTACTCTTATGAGGCAGTGAGCTTCATTTGAACATGGCAAGAGTGTACAGGTTTCACCAAGGCAAGACCAGTGCTTCAAGAGGAACTAGTAAAAGAATACAGCGAATCAGAAAAATGCCCCCCCCCCCAGTCATTATCACTGCAAGCACTTTCACAAGATGAAATAAGATGCTCTGTCTTCTTTGATGACGGAGCTACAGTGTGCACTGTGAAGGAATTCGGTACTATTCGCCCCTTACTTCCACTTTTCCGGAATTGAGATCAGGTTTTGATTCCCCAGGGGATAAATTTGGCTAGAATTCTGTCCCCGCTGGTTGTTTTGTCCCTTCACGCGAGTATCACACTTCAACCAACTTGGCGCTAAATGTTTAAGTGCCAGAGCCGTAGGCCTCAGCGCTTGAACATGCAGAATCGCCAAGTTTGCTGAAAAGCATTACCCGTGATAGTTCTTCCCTGAAAATCGATGTCACATCTGTTTGGGGAGGATCGCGCGTATGGCGTCCGCGCCATTACGGACGCCATTCGCCAATAGTAGCACGGGCAATTGCTGCGCGGATGCAGTGCGGATGTGACCTTTTACTTGGAGGCTCAAACTGTTCCCTGGGCCAAAACGTCCAAGCACTCTCGTATGGGGAATTTTCGATTAAATTGTGACCTCAGTTTGAAGTGGCACCGAAGGGTAAATAGCGCCCGGGATTCGTAACGATTGTCGGGAAGAAAGATTTTCACTGTAATATTCCAGGAACGTGCTGGTATCAGGAAAAGGGACGAAGATGAAGATGAGGCCGTCAAAGCACGAGAGGAAGTCAGGTGCGTCTATTTTCTTCACTTATGTTATGATGATATTTGCTTACTTCTACTCTATACTGGGAAGAGTAACGGCGTAGTGACCCATGTTCGTTATCGTATTACAAAAGGACTTTCTTAAATCTATCATGGACACACAGCTTTTTATTATATAAGATTGGGTTTATACTACGCAAATTGATAGCGCGAAGCGAATGACTAGCAGGTGGCCACTGTTACGGCCCTGATGCGTGTCGCGCAGGCAAGTGTTGGCAAGTATGGTGGTTCTCGAGTTCACTATCTTTACCAGTATTGGGTGTTTAATTTATACAAAAGTAGCATCAGATTTTTCCAGCCCTTTATTCACAAAATGCTCCATAATATTAAACCCCACGTTTCAGACGTGATCGTCTTGATGATATTCGTAAGGAGAGGAATATCGCGCGGAATAGACCTGATAAGGTCGACAAGCTTATGCGGTTAGTCATTTTCCACTATTTCTCACTTTTTCTTTGCTTTGGAACAGACTGAATCGCTTTTCAGGGACCGTGATCGCGATATTTCTGAGAAAATTGTACTCGGTCTACCAGACGCTAAAGTTCGATCCAGCGAAACGCAGTTCGATCAAAGGCTGTTCGATCAAAATAAGGTCGAGTCACGTTAGACGGCTAAGTGTTTCGGTTGATTATCAGATTACTTTTTCAGGGTCTCGACAGTGGAGCCATGGACGATGAAACGTATAATCCGTACGATAAAGCATGGCGTGGTGGTGATAATGTTCAGCAACACATATACAGGCCAAGTGAGTCAATGAATCGCTCTTTTTCTTTTTGCTCTTCTTTTTCTAGTGGGTTCGGATCGAACGTTTATATTCATTTTACAATTACCCCTAGCTTAAGCCCAAAGAACAAGTTCTGCGAAGTAAGGTTTTAACGAAAATCTCCCACAGTCGAGGTTAGGTGGTAGCCTGTTTTCTCCGATTTGAACCTATAATGATTGTTGGTAATGAACTGAGTAATACTGGGTTTCTCACCTGAGATAAGGAGGAAGGAATGTGCCCCGTTTATGGTTTCTAGCCACTGATATTCATCTATTTAGTTCTTTTTTTTGATCAGTATTACCAGTCGGTGATGTCTGATTACTAGCTTCGGAACTTGCTACCCTGAGGTCTCACTTTTTCAAAGTAACTTTGAAAATACATACTGTGGATGTTGGCGTTGGTTACGATCCCACAGTCACAAAGTGAATTTTAATGGGCGTCGCAAATAGAGGGGGGGGGTGGGGGCAGGGCGCGCCATCGCGTTGTGATCAATTCCTGAAAAACACGACTTCCCTAATCCATCCTGAAACAGGCCCGCCTCCTCATGCTGACTGCCATTTTGCAGATTTTCCCAGCTTCCTACCCTTTCCCCCCATTTCTTCCCCGAAATATTTCTGGCTTTTCAACAAAATTTGCTGTCGACCGGGGGAGGGGGGTTAGGGTGTCGTCGGGATGCCACTATCACTATTTCCAACTATTGGAAATAGTACTTCTATAGATTTTGGCAGTCCCTCTCCCAACAACAACCTCCCCCCTTTATAGCGTCCGTGGAACAAGAGAAGCCAACTTACGAAAAACAATTCTTTCTTAGACCATATACGCCCCCCCCCTTCCCTCGCGGTCAAATACGACCCTCCCCCTGTTGTGATCATCATAACGATGGCTTGCCTGGGTGGGGAAGGGGTGAAGGCCGCAGCCCTTCGCTACTCATTTAGAGGAAAAGGGCAGTCATGGAGACTGCGGGCCAGGCTACTTACACGAGGAATGTTGAGAGTGAGGATGCTAACATCGAATGAGCGCGGAACCGCTTTAAATGTAATTACCCAACCTAAAGTCCACTGGGTTCTTGAAATGGTTTCATAAGAGGCGGAACGGGCCATTCGCTCCATTAGTCCCAATCTTATTCTTAAGAATGCCCTCCATTTTTGTTAGCAGGATGTCCTGTTTTGCAGAAAACGGTTTTTGATGTTGGCTGATAGGCCCCCTAGTTCGTCATTCCGAAGCATACTCGGCCTCCTGTCATGTGTCGCTATCAGTGACAGTAATGTGATGACACATGATGTCACAACGGTTTGGCTGTAGTCTGCTTGTGGGCGCGAATGATTATTGATCTCCTTATCAGTTATCTGTGCCGATTCATACGAATTTAACATGAATTCCGAACGTTGCCATTTATCAGTAGCCATAGTCTGGCGCTGCTTCACTATGGCAGTACACCACTGATCATTCATGGAATGGTAGAATCGTCAAAGATCGGAGCTAGCGCAACTTGTCATCATATGCAAAAATGAAAGAAATTGTTGGTGAAGTACTCGTGTGGAGGACCCATGGGCTAAAAATACTTTGAATTTGATCGGGTCTTGATCGTGAACATCAGCAAAGTCAGTTGAGGGATGTTGCGGTGCGTTGCGTTTTGCGCTTTGTGGAATCTGTGCCTTAAAACCTCATGGATGTTCATCTGAAAACGTTCGATGATGCTTCTGGCGCTATTCAGCTCAGGAGGAACTTTTTGCACTTTCGTTATCCCTTTCTTTGGTCCATATTAACAGATGTGGTAGACAAAGTGTAAACTCTTGTGAAGTGTGTCTCTTGTGAAATGGTCCGCACTTTGCTACAGTTTGTAGATCTTGACAAGATGAACTGCGCATGTTTTGCTGAGTAGTGCTTATGCCCCTTCCAAACCGGTCAGCGTAATGCCTCGCTTCTATTCCGAATTAACCAGTGGCCTCGAAAAGTGGGAGCTTCCAGTGCCATCATTTGAATCGCAGTTTCTATAGAAGCTCTTCAAGCGAATTCTACAGCTAGGGGAGAGGCACGCGTGGGACGATGGCTCTGGCTGTCTATGCATTTCTACTGTGCCTAGGGGAAGAAGGATCAAGTGGCAGTGAGGAGTGCAGAAGAGCAGGCAGTATTATTCGCCTTGCGTAGCTTCATCCACCTGCTTGAGCACAAAAACGTGACCTCTCCAAGTCGTATAAATGAATATTTGACAGTAGTCTAGTGGGGAGCCACGTGGCGAGACATCAAAATCCCCTCCTTTCTTAGGTCCCAGTCTTAGAGGAGTGCAGGTTATCAGAGTCCGGACGTAGCCCTAGTTCGAGGCGCATGAGAACGACTTCGCCGAGCTGAGGCGAACCCCTACTGCCGAACTCAGTATTTTTTTATTTTGGAGATTTCAGTTCATTTGTGAGCATGTCCATTTACTTAATCTTCTCCTTTACTTCTACATTTTTAGGTAAAAACATCGACAAGGACGTGTACGGTGACGATCTGGATAAGATCATCAACACGCAACGTTTCGTCCCCGACAAGGGTTTCTCTGGAGCAGAGGGCAGCTCCCGTGGATCTGGGCCAGTTCAGGTTAGTATCAGAGCATCACTTTATATTCTGTGCGGGTAATTCCGTTGTGAGTAATTTTCTTGAACTGAAAACATCTCTGAATGGTGCTAATAATGGGTGTGAAGTGAGCCTGTTCTTCAGCTCTTTTTCACCAAAATTTTTGTGAAATACCACCAGTTTCCTCCTCTGGTGAGATCCTCTTTTCATCCTTATAATACCTACCATCTTCCAAACTTTCTACCCTTTTCCCCTCCATAAAACGAAAAAAAAACTGGGCATCATCTGGAGAATTTCAGTGCCAAATACGACTTTCCTTTCCCCCCTCCCATCAACCATACGGCGTTCTTCCGTGGAATTCTCCCAACAATGCATCGAACAGAGCGCGCAAGGCGTGAAGAACAACTACCGCAAAGAGTTTTCTCATAGCAAAATACCTACCTCCCTCTTCCCAAGACAGTCAAATGGGACCCCTCGTTGTATTTTGAACGGTGGGACAAGTTGAACTCGATCCCTTGAATAGCGTCACATTTCTCTTTTTCTCTGCGCTCTCACGTCTGCATGGCGTTTTATGACCAGTGTGACCATTCACTTCCCAACTTTTCACGCATAATGAGTAGCTCATCCACCATAGTGTCCCCTGCCCATCGAAAAGCTCATTCCCTGGCATGCAACGTTTTTTTTTTGTCTTGGCAGCCGCAGCAGGGCACATCATTGGTTGGGGATTTTAGTCGAGTCTGTACGACCTCCCCCTTTTTTCGGGGTTGGTACGACCCCCCCCCTCCGGCATTTGAAA
>MU913904.1:2203-24937 GCA_036418165.1 Cooperia oncophora | reverse complement strand
CGTCTTCCTCGCTACAGGAGCTCCACCCTCAAGAAAACATTAAATAGTCAAGCTGAGGGAACTTCTGGAGTTTCTGCCCCATGTTGTCGAACTAGCTCGCTGCGGTGCAACACCGTGAAGTGTTTTGATGCTTGCGCGCAATGTCTGCATGCGCGCGAACAATTAAAGTTCAGGCATACTATTCGATACCATCTGCTTTTCTTTTGGTCTTTTTCTCTTGGAGTGGGGTGGGGGCACAGTAGTAGTGAGACCTTTCAGAGGGAGAATCGTATTTGTCACGATGGTGTCCCGGACAGATCGTGCAACTATTGTCGACGCCTCTCCTCTGTTTCCGCTGCGTTCCCGGTTTTCGCTTCAGGAACGCCCTCCCCCTTTCCAGTCGCCCGATTCCTCGCAGCAGTGGGACGGTTTAAATGAGCCCATTGATGTCGTTTGCCCAAGCTATTTTTTCCAATCACTAAACAATATAGGACCGTGAAGAAAATGAGTGGGGTAGGACTTCTGTCCTCTCCCTCATTTTCCTCACGGTCGTATTGTTTATCGCTGTTTGTTGGTATTATTTGGACTGGTGCGGAAAAAAAGGAGGCTACCCCTTAATTACGAAAGGTTTTCGCTCAGAATTTAGATAGTAGTGATTTATTTGAAGCTCGTTGTTGTAGATTTAAATTCAATCGGAAGAAAATGTGCTGTTGAAACCGCTTCACTTTCTTTGATCATGGCCCGTATTGGTTCTATTGTAATATGACGTTTACAGGATCCAAAAGATACCCCTCCCAAACCTATCATCGAAACGAAGGCTGAGAAGAAAGAAAGGCGCAGACGAGAGAAGGAAGAGCTTCTGGCATACAAGGTACTGATGGAACTCCTGTCGATTATCGATTGTTCCTGTTTTACTTTTTCCCTTGGCTTGGAGTACCTTCACACTTCTACACTGATCGTTCAAATCGCTCAATTCGAACAGCTGCGACTGAGGCGCCTTTACAGCAGTTGAGACTCTGGACGAGAAACTGTGCTAATGCAGGTGGTTAGGAGAGTAGGATATTGTGCGCCAAAAAAAATTGGGAATCAATCTCCTATTCCACTGTCGTGAAGTGTGAATGCAGCTGCTTTCCTACTTTGCGACATTAGAGAAGAAAAGAAGAGTGAGAATCAAATATGAAAATGGACAGGTACAACGGCATCTCAGTCGCTGTTGTTTGAACACGCGATCTTGACGACCATACCTGAACTATGAACACATACTGATTAAAGAATCTGCCAGTTGCCATTATCTCTCATTGGTGGAGTCGCTTTTTTTGTTTAGGTTGAACAAGGTATCGCGCAATGGAATCCTGCTGAAAATCCAAATGCTACCGAAGACCCGTATAAAACTCTCTTCGTTGCTAGAATAGTTAGTTTCAGCGCTGATGTTCCATTTATTCGCTTCTTTCTCCCGTATATTTTGTCGCAATGTTTTAATTCCCATTTTTTCAGAATTACGAAACCTCGGAGAATAAGCTGAAGCGAGAATTCGAAACCTACGGAAAAATAAAAAAGGTAAGCTGAAACGTCCTTTGATCTTTGTAGTTCTTTATTCCTTCACAAAGGCAAGTGTAAACTGAAGCTATTTAAATTACTTCTTTTTCAGCTGGCCATGATCCACGATCTGAACGGGAAGCCACGTGGTTATGCTTTCATTGAATATAGCGATAAAGCGGAAATGTCAAGTTAGTTTCTTTTCTACTGAACCAGCAGTTCAATATCTGTTATGCATCTGTTCAAGACTCTTAAATTCCCCTATTGGAAGTGAAGGTGGATGGGGCTTGTGTGCAGGCTTCGAGATACCAGCATTTTTAATATGGAAATAACCGAAACAAGGTCACGAGGGTAAAATAGTTCTTTTTCTTCCCATGCGTCGTCCAACCAAGCAGCGCCCACCTTCGCATCCAGCTTGCGCGCATTTGTTGTCATTGGCCTTTAGCAACCACAGGGTGTTTCGGGGCTCCTGCGCTCTTGAAGGCAACCTAGGTAATACCGCGCGAAATGAGAAGTAGAAAGCAAATTAGTCATTTTTCTTGGTCATATTACGGAGAATAATTGCTGTTTTCTTACAGCACCTCGCCTGATGTTCATATTCTACTTTTGCGCTGGTTACTGGTTGAATGAATAGGTTTGTTTGAGACGGAGTTCATTTGAACGTAAGCCTGGGTATCCTGTAATGTTTAGTATTCGCGAAATGGCGACACGAGGGTATGAGTTTTTCGTAACTCTGAATGATCTCTTTCCCCATATCTTGAAAAGATGGTCAAACCGATAGTTTCATTTGAACTTGGCCATTGAACACGGGCGATCATGTGGATTCCTGGTAAACCTTTCGATTCATTGTGTAGTTTATGTGGAGTGAAAACACCCAAAAACGGGTTCACGACTTTCCTGGCGGTCGTGAAATTTTGCGAGTAGGTAACTTTTCAAATTTTTGAACTATTCGGGTAAGCACACGGGTAAGTTTATCTCGCTGTGCGGTACCTCGATGGCACTGAATGAATACTGAGCGCGCAATGTAAGTTTAGTCGGATCGTAAGTTTGCTGCGTAAGTTATTTTCTAAATAGTACAAGCTGCGGACACCGTATACCATCCATCTTCCCCGCGGGTATTCCACGACTCTGACCAGGTAATGCTACAACGAGTCAGTACCGCTATCAGACTAGCCATTTTTCAGATGCTTACAAACGTGCGGATGGAACCAAAGTTGATGGACGCAGGCTAATTGTTGATTATGAGCGAGGCCGTACCCAGAAATCGTGGTTACCGAGAAGACTGGGTATGTTTACTTCTGAAAATTTCCTACCCATCGACGACATTATGAATGAACATCATTGTGCATCATTTTTCCGCCAAAGGGTTACAAGGTATTTATCAAAGAACTGTACATTCGCTGCGGGGGTGCAGAAGTATTCTTCCAGTTTTTTTTTCTGAGCTTTTGAAGATGAGAATAGGGAAGAGAGATGAGTGAAGGAAAGAAGGAAAAAGGAAAAGAAGGGGCTTCGCTGTTGACATATCCCGAGACCCCCTCAAGCGCGATTATCATCAACGTGTTGAGACCCAAACTAACGCATCGACAATATCTCCTCTGTAATGATGTTACAGTACACTGATTTCAAAACGTAGATATTTCTCTTTTTCATATGATAACTTCTGTTAAACGCTGCAATTTGCGCTCCGAAAATTATCACAAGAATGCTGAGATATTGGGCAAAAGTCGGACCCGGGAACGGCTCGAACCCGCATCTCCCGCTTACCGAGCCATTGCGTTATCCATCACCCTAGGGGGCCACTCTCACCCTTCCAGCGCAATGGCATTTTGTGCCATAGCCTTATAGCGCTCACACGTTTAACGTGGTGAGCCGTTTATCCGTGAATTGGTGAATATTTCTAGTCAGTATTTTTGCTGCTTTGCTCACTACTTTAGGATAGAAGGATTGCTTTCCTTAGAATCATTTATTTGCTGTTTAGGAGGTGGTAAAGGAGATACTAGGAGAGCGCGTGAATCACGCGCAGCAATGGAAGAACGCGAAGCAGCCGGTCTACCTCCTGTGGACGGTTTTCGTGATCGTGATCGGGACAGAGCCGACTCTCCTCGTGGACCAACAAGGGATAGCTATCGTGATCATGACAGGAATGGCTCCTCCAGACATCGTAGTCGTTCTCGCGACCGTAGTTATGGAAGCCGTGGAGGTGATCGTGGGTATGATCGCGACCGCTTTCCGTGATCGCGGAAGGTAAAATTTCATAAACTATGAATATGTGCAGTGCTAGTTTACAACTAGTTTACAATCTTTTCCAGAGATAATGGTTATGGGCGCGATGATCGCCGAAGTGGCGGATTCCGAGGACCTCCTCCTTCGTATGGTGGACACAGGAGATGAATTGTACTATATTTGTTGTATATTCCTTTGTCGGATAGCAATGCCGTTCTTGCACTTTCGGGTGTTCTTAGAAGTGAAGCAGACATTTTTATGACAACTGCTGATTTTTTTTGTTATTGATATTACTGCTATGCAGTTGTTTGAATGCTGCTATCTCTAAGTTTCATCCGATGTTGTGAGAATTGTTGCTTTGAAGCCTTCAATTAATATTTATGGGACCTTTCAACACGAATACTTCTTTAGACCTCTGGTTACATTTTTATGGGACCTTTCAACACGAATACTTCTTTAGACCTCTGGTTACATTAAGTCGAAAACATGCAGCTTTCAAGCATCTTTACACCAGTTTATAAAAGCGATCGATGTAATTAGAAGACGAAAGATGGCATTTTAGTGCAACTTCATAAACCTGGAATGCAATGATTATTTTCGGGTTTTTGCTACTATCATGCATCTTTCAACGGTGGTAATTTGAGGTCTGATGAAGGCATTAGTCCCGAAGGCTTGCTAGAAAATATTTTTTGAAGGGCTTCAAAGCAACGATTAGCTCAAGGTTCTTCGATTGTTCTCTGTTACAAATTTACTGGCGTTGTTAGTATAGTCGGCTATGATGTTTCCATGAGTTCACAACGTGTTTTTTTTCCTTTTCTTTTAGTTTCGGAATTATGAATAAACACTTTCATACGGATTGTTGTCTTAGTCCATGTGTTGTTTTGCCATTCGAAGTGTTATTAAGCCGATTTAGATGTATTTTTGAAATTGTGAGTTATTATCCCTCAGTTTATGTTCATGTAATGAATATTTTGATGGTCAAGGTATGGAGCAGAAGAGTGCAGAGGTTATGTTACCGTAATTATATATCGTATGGCATAAAGGTGGATCTTGGTATGTAGGGTAGTAGATACAGGAGATGGCTAGCAGTTTGAAGATTAAGAACGTCTCCTTATGATGTAAGCCTCTTCGACAGATTACGGTTCGGTGCTTTCCAATTTCCCATTGCGACTACTGTAGCAGATGTCAGTAGAGGCAGTTACCACCGTAATTTTTGGTAATGGCAAGATATCGGCACTTCGGAGTTGTTCCTGCGCCTGAATGGGAATTTTCTGAAAAACTCGTGTAACTTGCCTTTTCATACGTTCCCCGAGTTGTAGCTTTGTAGCATTGGTTGCGCTATCAACCAAGGACGACAAAAAAAACCTTGAGCTGGTCTAGATGCGTATAATATTAGGTTGGCGGGAAAGTTCTGTCATACTTTTTTTGAAGCCCAAAATACTTGCCTATTACCTGAAGAGGGGTAACCGGTAATGTGAGCAGTTATACATCAAAGTATGATCTTTCTATTAGTACCACTCGCTTGACTCCTGCTTCTTCTTCTGTAATATGGACAAGGATTTTATCGGCTACCATCGGCACTGACCCCTCCAAGCTAATGAAGCTGCATAAGGATGATGCCCTCAACTACAGGGCAATTCTCCACGACGGTAATACTTCAAATCGGGAGCCTACACTTTGAATGACGAAGTGAGGTTTTGGTGTGCCTGTGAACTCAGCCTGTGGGAGGTGCGGGTCGTGAAACTGCTGGATGCAGAAGCTGCCTCTTCGGTCATTCCGTACGCAGAGCGCTACGAGATCTGAATCGCCAGTAAGAGGGAAAAAATTTGTAAGCTTAGTCCGCCCTCATCATGATAAGTGCAGCGCACTCCGTCCAAAAAAGCTCGAGCCGTACCTCATGCAATAGAGCTGGGTGGCTCTCCCCTTGCATCGGTGTAGCCCAGAATTGCTTTTTTTAAAATGTGCAAGTTACCTACCTCCCGTACTTAACCGTTGTGTGGATGAGAGAACCTCCACGACTCGAGCCCAGGTCAAAATTGAGATGATGTTTAACTTTGCGTCGCACCGGGCCATGCATTATAAAGCGATGCATTCATGAGGTGTGCCCAAAACGAAGAATGGCAAGGGAACCGCAATAACATTGCCTTAATAATCTTTGACCTTACACGGCCTCTCTGATACAAAAGAAAGCTGTGGGTTTTCAGTCGGAGATGGTAAAGGTCATAGTTGTTTTGGTGAGAATTTCTGATTCGCTCTACAAGAGGGGTGTCTCTGTTTTGCTCTCCGGCTATTGGTAGTGTATTTGTCCTCCTTTTCAAATAGGTACTGCCTAGAGGCGTTGCTTTGAATAGTTTTTACATATCAAAATGGTGTACTTCCGCTGGTTTTTTTTTCACAAAAACGGTCTTTCTCCACCTTCCTGCTTTTCTGCGCAAAGTATTGAATGGCACTTTTTTTAACATCAAACTTGCTTCGGTGTTTTTGTAACCATCGCGATACCAAACCCACGTCATGTTTTTCACGATGTACTGCTTTAATTTTTATTCACTGCTTGTTTCTAATAATTCAAATTCCAATAGAGCAAAGTTCCAAATAGTTGCTAACAGATGTCCTGTAAGACACTGCCCTTTGTAATTCTAGTGTACTGTCGGTGTAGTCCTGCAAGGCATTTGTAGCCTAAAAATATCTAAGGCAGTATTCGTTATTCGTTCAATTTGGAGCTTACTCAGGGCGGCCATGGCGTCGTCTATGGGGAAGCTGGGTAGAACAGCATGTCGACTACTTGCGGCTTCTAACACCCCGATTACACCGCAGAACAGAACGATGGTGCACAAGAGTGTGTTGAAGTAGGTTCTTCAAAGTTTTTTTTTCATATAAGATTTTCGTGATGATGTTTCTTACGTCGAATCGGAAAATAGTCAAACCAAGGACCAAGCTAGAAACTTCTGTTAGGTTGACATTTCAGGTTTAACCTTTTCTCTAACCATTTTAGCCCAGGTATAACCTTACCTCGAGACCGTGACCTAATCTTATGCGAGCCTAAAGCTGTCGCCATTGACCAGGACCGATTATCTTTCAATCTCGGCATGGTTGTGATGTCAATTCAGTTGTTCACTTGAGACGACTTCTATGTTCTGTGTTCGTTTCAAAGTCACACCCTTTTTGACTCTTTCAGGCTCTGACGAAGGCGAACAAGCCGAAACGTTGGCCTAATAAATGTTAACAATCTTGGTCGGCTCAAGTGAACAACTAAATTGCTGTCGCCATTGATCAAACCCTGTTTTGGAGGCAGCACGCATTTTAGTCCCATTCACAATCGTAATGGCTCAGTGAATGCGATGTGGCCTGTACGAAAATTGCAGGAGCCAATTGATGTTTACATGTTCTTACTCTCCCAGACGGATCTGCAACCTATTATCCGTCCCTATAGGATAGTGGACTTGGTTGGCTGCGGCGGGAGGCAATCGAAGATTGCCATACCGTGCTCGTTGTAAGTGGGCTACTTGCCGTTCACCACCTACCCGCATCTAACTCCAGATAATAATGATATCCACCACGGTTTACTTAGGACTCCTTGGAACAAGGTCTTCAACTTTGAGCGAAATTTACGAACTAATTATGCTGGACTTTCACTGGAAAAAGACATGTGCATCTCCTATGAAATATTAATGTAATAAAGGTGTTAGTCATGGAGAGGCACTCAGAATTTTTTACTGCAAAGGAGTCTGCTGAAGATTCTGAAAGTCCTTGCAATTTTTTTTTTCCAGTATTTCGCTGCGCAGCGCCTTCCTCAACGTGATACAGCAGTTGGAAAGGCAAGCAGATAATATGCTGCCTTCAACCGGCCTGAGTCCTTGCTCCGCGGCAATGGCGTACAGTCTCGTTCGCTACGGATGAAGGTGCTTATCTGGTTTATCGCTGTGCCAAATCAGTTTTTCACCATTTGTTGAAGCGAGCAAGCAACGAGATTGTCTTTCGTATCTGCCGTTTTCCACTAATTATTGTCGCCTACCCGATTCAACAAACAGTGAGCCACGGGTTTGGCGCCGCGGCAAACTCATCACTCCCGATACTCCCCTTCATCCGTAGCCGTGAAGATTGTTAACACCCTTACGGGGGCTTCGCATTGAAGAACTGACTCACTACTTAATTCGACTCACTACTCGAGTGGTGGGAGACAGCCCACATTTATCGTTTACCTTTCTAATGGCTTTAGTCAGGCTACCGCATGTATTGGAAGCTTACTCCTTTAGCAGGCGGTTAAGCATCAATTGGGGCGTTTCTGAGATACCCATTAGCAGTTAAAACGTTCCGACCGAATGATATTTCGCGTTGTCGGTGTGACCGCGCCTTTTTTCGATGCGGGCACGTGTGATGTCACGCGGCCACACTGGGCAGGTTTCAGTCGCGATTATTTTCATACTAATTATTCCACTCTGAAAATTGGTAACGTGGGGGCTATCTCACATCCCAGTCACGAATATGATATTCGTTTTTGGCCCCGGCGCCATTTGACACCACAGGGCGCCAGTGTGGTGCCACGATTGTTTTTAGCATAGCAAGGACGACATAGCACAGCATAGACAAGAATGCCATAGCCCTAAATTGGCGCCTTGTGGCGCCACGTGGCGTCACCTGCGAAAATACTTATAATGAGAAACCTCGCTTACCTGCAATTGCATATTTACATGGATTTCGGTGACAGATGTCACACTGCTAAAATGGCGCTAAACGGCGCCAAATATCGCTAGCTTCAAGGAGAGATGTCTATTTTTGTGGTCAATGCCTTAATCACCCCTCAAACGCATGTTTTTCACATTGAATAAGAAAAAGCCAAACTGACGCCTGGTGGCGCCAAATGTAGCGAACGCTGCAAAAGTGTGTCATAATCACGATCACGACACCGAATGGCCTCAGTAGTTCAGCCTCTCAACAAATTTTTCTAGGTGCAACGTATTTCCAGGCACGGGTTTTATGAATTGGCTACACTTTGGAAAAATGTTTTACAAATAGACTACCGGAGTTTTTCATGGTCCAACCATATGCAGGAATTCGTACCCCTACAGGATTATATAACAACTGCAACAATCAAAACATTGGCTTCTTGAGGATCGTTGACACTTCTGTGCTGTGCACGCGTCTGGAACTGTTAATCCTTATTATATGTTGTAAGACGCCAAAGGAAATGCTGCAAACACTGAACTTAATAGAGCCAGAAGAAAACGATGCCAGAGTGTTTTGATGATTTAGTATAGAATTTCAGAGTCTTCTAGCAATAAACAAATTTGCCAGCTTCGGTTTGCACAAAGAATTTGAAGGGCAGGCAAGCGATAGCAAGAGTTACTAAATAACTTTATTCTAATTTTTCGAATAAAGCGTCCGAATTAACATAGTTCCTCGCTGTCTTTTTTCCTATGATTACATGTCGTTATATCTTTTCCTATCTGCCCACCAAATACACACTTTTAGATTTTTGTTGTGTGTTGCAGGATAATCATTTACCATCCTTGAAACATGTATTTAGCTGGTTTTTATCGTAGAATTGTGACACATTCCTGCTTTACCTGTAGGAACATTTTCACAAAACACCTTTTTTTGATGTAATTAATTACTAATGTTGCTGCGTGAACGTTTCGGCCTGATCGCTCACATTTTCAGAGTTCCTCCTGATTATCCGGATCCATGGCCTTATAAAGAGAAGGGATGGCACTATATTGATATGCTGAAAGATCGTACCAAACCTCATTTCCATCAAAACTCGAAACTTATCGTATCGTGGTGGAAGGAAACATAGGCGCTGGAAAGGTATGTTGTTGTAGTCCGTTGAAGCTTGAACGACCTTCTAACCATATGCTCGACCAGAAGTGGAAAGATTGACGTGACTTTTCAATGCAAACTTTTTCAGATGGCCTTGTGAAATATCTCGCATAAGAGTGAAGTTGTGGGAACTTTAGCTAATCTTGGTTCATTGCTTCCCACAAATAAATATAGAGGAATTCCGAGAGCAGTGGGCTTTTCTCAAAGCAGCATGCTATGAAGACTTTACAGACGTTCCGCTTAAAGGAAAGGGTTGATAAAGGGTTTGCTGGAGTAGAACAGATATTATGCTATTGAGCAGGACTCGTTTCCGTGAATAGGTAGAGTAAAGCACTAACGATTATTTGTCGGTGCGATGTTTCCAGTGTTTTCCCCCACTACCAACATTTCTCCTTCTCTTGTTCGTTTCTGCTGGAACAAAACTCTCCGAGTTTTTTGTCGTGGGGACGTACCGGGTCCTTAGCTTTTGCTTACACCTGAGACGGAACTCAGTGTAAGTCACAACATTACTACAGGGCGTGTAATCGACATCAATTATTATTAGCTACATTTATTGCCACCTAATTGCGTGAGTAATGGAAAAAATCGCATAAAAAAAAACTAAGTGAAGAGCCCCACTCTTTAACTGCGTGAGGGCCCACTCTGTGTCGCTGTAAGGAGCTTTGCTTCTCCCTTAGTACTGCCCGATCGAACGTGTTGGGAATGTTCCCGATCGGGGTATTTACTCATAAAAAAAAACTGTAGCCTCAATTGATAGCTTGATGTTGCTTGACTTTCTCAGTATCGCAATCTTAGCGATATTGAAGCGCAGGCGAATTAGATCGATTTCCCTATGATTGACAGGTTAAATTTCCAGAGTAAGTTGTCCGCCGAACTCGCTGATCAACTTGGGCTCTATCACATGCCAGAGTTCAAAATGGAAGATATTCTTCAATTGATCGATATGGAAACGACCTGAGGAAGTTCTATCACCTGGTACTTACTATTTCAAAATTGAGGCTACTAATGTTGGTGATATCTCTTGCACAATAGCACTTGTATTCAGTTTCCCGAGAGTTTCCGAATACCTGACATGGACATGTTCTATAAGAATCCTATGAGCGACCTGACAGCAAAGATTGCAACAACGCATATTTTAGCGTTGTCGATTCAGTTTTTTGAATGCGGTGGCTCACATTTTGAATACAGGTAAGCATTAGACTATTAATGGTTGCAGTCGGAACGCTTTTACTCGCAGCTATTACTCTGAGCTATTTCTCATACCAAAAAGAATGTTCATGCTTATGCTTTTTATGTCACATGTGTGTGATGTATGTTTGGTTTGTACGTATGTATGTTTGGTTTTCCATTTAGAAATTGTTGATCTAATTGAGTGATCTTTTTTCAAAATTTTTTTTATCTGGAATGTGATCCTTGCGTGTCATCGCCACATGGCGATGTCCCCCACGACTTCCCTACGCCCCGCCTCTAAGTCTTCGAGGCGTGGGCGTAGCCCTATGATGGCATTGTATTCTGCGACATAACAGATAAACGTGACTGCTTCTCGTCTGTACTCAACTACAACAACCACTGAACCGCCTAGACATTTTGGTGCATCGGCCAAAATTTCTTTTTCTAAGCAGTCTAAGAGTAAAAATCTTAGACTACTAGAAATATCACAGCTCGTAAAAAGAGCTTAAAGTCGATCCAAACCGACGCCTCCTTTAACAAAAGGAGAAGAAAGGAAGTGCCCCCGTATTTAATACCAGGTGCCACCTTTTTCGCTAAATAACAGCGAATACCTCCAACAAAGGAGAAGAAAGGCAGAGTTCCCGTATTCATTACCTGGAACCACCTTTTAAAAAGAAAAGCGAATAGCTCAAATAGAGTAAATCGCCAAGTACAGCAGTACTGAAAGCCTTAACTTTTGTAAAGCAAGTTAGCAAAAAAAATTAAAGATGGCTCTACATTTTTACAAAACACCCATCGTGCTGAGCGCAATGACGCTCAAAAAACTAGTGATTAGGTATAAAGAATACACCGTCAGCGTTGAGTATACAAGCGCAGACGAAGAAAATTATGATAAGTGTCGATCAACGATAGCGCTCTTAGAAAGCGGGATTCGACAAATTAGAGAAGGCAGGGAAGACCTGCAGAAACTGTACAACGAGATTAGAGAAGAGTACAAGAACTGTAAAAACAAGTCAGATAAAAAAGACTTAATGCTCGAAATCGAGCAAATCGAAGAAGAATCACAACTACAGCAAGCGATTGCTGACTCAAGTGACTTGATATTCATGCTCACAGCTCGATTAGATGAGTCAAGATGCGCATACAACAGAATAGGCATCAAACTAGGGTATATTACTCACAACTCAAGTAGAAACGAACCAGTACCGCATGAGTCAGAGTTTCAAAGCGGTCAAGAAAACGACTCTGAGGAAAATACCCATAGTAGCGAAGTTAACGGTACTAACTCGCATAATGGTGAAGGAGAGCAAAGACCAACACGCTCAAATCACTCCAATGGTCTGTTAAAGCGTGCTATAAATCCTCCCCACGCAACCCTTTCCCAAATTTTTCGGTAAGGCGGAAGAATTTCCCGAGTATTGGGCAATATTTGAGACACTAGTACATAAAAATGATGAACTAGATGTTGTGGAAAAAATTATCCTGTTGAGAGAAAGTCTTAGAGGGAGAGCTAGATCAGCTATCCAAGGAATTCAGCCTTTACCACAAAACTATGACTGGATAATCAAGACCCTTAAGGAGACCTACTGCGATTATTCAGTAAATAGATCGCAAATTGTTCAAAAACTCGTAAGTATGAAAGGAGCGAACAATTTTGCAGACAGCTGCTCCGCAGTTTTGGCACAAATCCAAGTTCTAGTTAACCAAATGGTTTCTGCAGGCTACGATGTTAGAAAAACCTGTGATCCTATATGGTGTGAAACCATTCTGTCCAAATTTCCAAGAAACATCGTCAAGCCTGTCCTCATATCTGGCCAAGCGATGCCACAACAAACAATCGAAAACCTCATGGGTCAACTGAAGAAAGAGGTTGCCGCAAAGAGCTACGTCGATAACAGACTTGGCCAGGCAATCGAGCCCAGATACGACCACGCAATCAGAAACAAGGTCAACACTCAAAGGGAGAAGTATATCAATCTACGACCCAATTAATAGTGAAGGGTGTCTGTTCTGCCAGAGGGATGGTCATCTTTCAATGACATGCAGAACAATAACAGATAAGGCAACTCGCAGAAAGATCCTTCAAGAAAACAACAGATGCTGGAAATGTTGCTCCTCCAACCACACCAGCTTTGATTGCCAGAAGCCTGACTGTACTCAATGCAGTCAAAAACATCACATTTCTGTATGTTACAAGAACAACACAGACACTAACAGAGCAACCAACAGAAATCAAAATGCGCCGTGGAACCCGCCACAAAGGGTAAACCCAAACGGACAACATTCGAGAGGGAATAACCAAAGAAATACTGAAAATCGCAACGAGAACAGGAGACTAGTTGCAAATAATGTTCAGACCAAAGCAGAAAATAACCAAGTCAATGGAACAGTTACCTCACAGCTGATTTTAATGACAGCCGAAGGTAACATATGGAACAACAGAAAGAATACATACGAGAAGGTTCTATTCTTCTTTGACTCAGGAGCACAAAAAACCGTGATCCAGGAGTCTTTAGCCACAACATTTGGACTACCAAGGCAAACGACAGAAATATGCACGATGTCCGGCATTGGTGGTCATATAGAAAAATTTGAAAGTCACATAGTAACCGTTAAAATCGGAACGGCTTTCGGAGAAGAGATCGAGTTAACTATTCAAACGAAGCCTGTCATAACAAACGGCTTCCCCAGCGTCAACCTGGCACCATCCGATATTACTTTCTTGAAGGCGAATAGAATATGTCTCGCCAATTCAAAGCTTCGCGGAGAACATCAGATCCCGCACATTCTCGTAGGATTGGATTATTTCCATGAGCTGGTCACAAGTCCAATGCAGGGAATGAAAACCCCTACAGGACTACATATATCCAACACCATTTTTGGACCTACCATATACGGCAAAGGAATCGTCCAATCCGAGGTCGTAGAAAATCAGCTGTGCTACGGGCTAACGGCAGTTTTTGAGCCTAGCGAAAGAGAACTTCTTCAAAAAATGTTTGAATTAGAGGGACTCGGAATTTCTAGTGAAGAAAATCAACACGGTGAAAATGTCTACAGATACCTAGAAGAATACTCGAAGAAAATATCTTTCAACGACGGTCACATCACAGCCCCTTTTCCAATAAGGAAAACATCGCAGAACTGGAAGACAATTATGCAATAGCAATACGAAGACTGGAATCACTACAAAATTCGCTTTCGCAAAATCCCGAACAGTGCATGTGGTACTGTAGCATCCTTCAAAAATATCAGCAGGAAGGAATGATAGAAACCTTCACTTGTTCAGAACAAGATGCCGTGGGGACATACTATATGCCCCACTCAGGAGTATGGAAACCCACGAAAAAGACTCCACTGCGGATCGTATTCGATGCGTCTTCCAAAAGAAAGGGAAAACCTAACGACGCAATTCACAAAGGAGAAGCATTTGTCAATAAAATACACGACATATTGCTGACATCCCGAAAGCAGCAAAATCATCCTAATGTGTGACATTGAAGCGGCGTTTACGCAGATCCGTTTACTGAGCTCACGCAAAGATCTATGCCGATTCCTTATGGGTTGAAAGATGTAAACCTTGCCTCCTACGAGGGACAACCTTATTCACTACAGATTCAGAAGACTCCCATTCGGAGTGACCGCCTCGCCCAGTGTTCTAAACATGGCACTCTCGGCATTTCTCAACAGCAAAAGTACGAAATTAGCCAGTGAAATCGCTAATAATTTATATGTGGACAATATTCCTGCTGCAAGCTGAATCAACAGAAGAAGCCATTCAAAAATACCGAGAGTCCAAGGCATTGTTTGCTCAAATCGGCATGAACCTTAGAGAATACGTATCAAATTCGAAGGAAGTGAACCAACAAATTCCAAAAGAAGACAGACTGGAGTCTTCTAGCATAAAATTACTGGGTGTTGAATACAAGGTGGAAAGTGACACTTTTCAAGCCGTTACATGTTTCCGCCAATTCAGCAAATTAACCAAAAAAGATGTTGTGAGCCAAATCAATTCAGTCTACGATCCTATTGGGATGGCAGGCCCATTACTGGTCCATTTGAAATCAATGATGAGAGAGATATTCGATTCGGGGATCGACTGGAAAACCAACCTCGATTTGAAAACACTTCTAAGGTGGAATCAGTTGTGCACCACCGTCAATGGAGCCGTCATATCAATACCACGACAGGTCAACACGATCTCAGGTGCGAAGATGCGCCTGTGGGCATTCGCAGATGCGAGCAACTTAGCCACTGCGACCTGTGCCTACGGGCAAGATGTCCTATCAAGGTCAATATCCAGCCTAATCAGTGGGAAAACACGGCTAACACCAAAGAAATGCCGACAAACTATCCCAAGGCTAGAACTAATCGCAGTACTGATGGCAATGCGCCTTATTAACTCCATTATTTTGAACTTTCAGAAGTCATGCATCACGATTGACACAATCTCAATTGTAACAGACAGCGAAATCGCACTGTGGTGGTTGAAATCTATCAAAAAACTGCCTATTTTTGTCGCCAATACGCGAGATCGAATAATGAAGATTAAAACAGCTATAGAATCGAAAGGGATTTCCTTATCCTTCTACCACGTGACTACGTCTCATAACCCTGCAGATGCAGGTACAAGAGGACTAACTGCTGAAAACATCAACAATAGTGATTGGGTTCGCGGTCCAAAGTGGGTTGAAAGAAACCCCACCACATGGCCAATAAGATCCATAGATTATATCTCCGAAATACCAATAGAAAATGAGGAAGAATCGCCACCATTGATGAGTAATTTAGTACAAACCAGCAAAAATTCCCCCCAACTCATCGATTTGACGAGGTTCTCGAGTTTGGAAAAAGCACAACGAGTAGTATCTATAGTCGGCAAAACGGTGTCAAATTGGATCTCAATAACGAATAGAAAGCGCCAGACAAAGATAGAACCCTCGGTCGTCTCAAAATTCGGCACAGCCACAGAGATATCATCGATTGACATGGAGTTATCGGAACAAATTATTTTACTCCAAGAGCAGCGTCACGAAGATGTTAAAGTGTTACAAAAGCGATTTCCTGACAAAAATCTCGTTCGTGACGGAAACTGTATAATTCGTCATCATTCGCGCTTGCAAAATGCAGCAATTCCATACGATACCAAATCACCAATATATATTCCAACAAAATCGGAACTTGTACGCTTAATCGTGCAGCAAATCCATAAGGACAATGCGCATTGTGGGAAAGAACATACTCTCTCAATCGCACGACAGAGATTCTGGATTCCGCGCCCTTCAAATGCCTTCAGAAGATATCTTAAAAACTGCACTATATGTAAAAGGTACCAAGGCCTACCACTGGGCGCTCCAGCCATGCCAAGTCTACCAAAGGACCGAGTTATCACGTCAAAACCGTTCGAAAATACGGGATGCGACTTTATGGGACCATTCACATCGAAAAATCAAGAGAAGATGTATGTGTGCCTATACACTTGCCTAACTTCCCGAGCAGTTCACCTTGAAATTGTAGAAAACATGTCAACAGGTGCGTTTTTGAACTGCTTCATACGCTTTATATCGAGAAGAGGCGTTCCCAGTATCGTACGCTCCGACTGTGGAACTAATTTCAAACATGGCGAGCAAATCATAGACACCATGTTCGAAAACAGCGACGAAACGGGACAATCATTAATGTCCTACTGCGCTTCTAGAAGGATAAAATGGATATTTAACCCCCCAGCGGCACCTTGGATGGGTGGCGTTTGGGAAAGATTAGTAGCCTCTGTTAAAAAGGCGCTAAACAAGTCCATTGGACGCAAACGGATAAGCTTCGTTGAAATGTCCACGGTTATCACAAGAATCGAGGCAATTCTCAATACAAGGCCGCTCACAAAACTTAATATGGACGATATCACGGAGATCCCACTTCGTCCCATCGATTTCCTGCAGGGTAATCTCAAATTCTCTCTTCCAGAAGGTGAAGACAGCACAAATGATGAGGATCCAACATATGATCCAGAATTTATCCAATCCAGAAAACAAGCCCTAGAAGCGATGCGATTTTCTGAGACCATAGCAAACAAGTTTTGGGAACTCTGGAAATCAGAATACCTTACGTCTCTAAGGGAAATGCAGAAGCAGCAGCTGAAACAGCCAAGGCATACACAAAGAACATCTCCAGAAATAGGCGAAATCGTTTTAATCGAACAAGACCTAATTCCAAGAGGAAACTGGTCGTACGGCAAGATCATAGAAATAATTACATCAACCGATGGCTTGATTAGATCAGCTAAGATACTAATGCCAAACCATAACATCATTCATAGACCTTTGAACAAAATCTACCCACTAGAAATCCGAAGCGAACCTAAAAAGTCTACAGAAGAAAACAGTGAGCGCGCAAATGATGAAATCGCGGAGAAAAACAATGATGATACGCTCTATGAGAGGAACGCAATGAGACCCTCCCTACCTCGAAATTCAAAAACGCGAGCCTATGATTTCTTTAGAAACATGGAAAGCAACGCACATCTATCAAGCAGTACGGCTCCGCCGAAATCTGCTCTACTATTTCTCACAATCCTAGCATCAATTTCAACATCTTTGGCAAATAACAGCTCAAGTATCATCTCTTGCACAAAAGGGATGGTCACTATACCGCCCATGAACGGCTGGTTCGAAGTCTGTATTGATAATGAGTGTCAGTCGCTAAACAATACAACTCGTCCGACCAAGTATACACTTCCAATTCTACCCACCGAACAAAGAGCACTGATCCAACTGCGAACTCTCCAAAGTGAAGGGGTGCATGAAGTTTCGAGAAGATGTGACAGACCAAAATTTTGCGATCACCAGTACTTCCTATCAAAAACTTTACTAGGAAATCCCCATTGTTGGCCTGTTGGAGCCATCTTAACTTCGGCAGTGTTGATCTATCTAATTATAGCAGCAATCATGACTGCAATATGGGCTTCGATCAAAATTGCGAAAAAGATCAAGTCTCTCAACACTGTAGAGAGACCGAAAGGCGACGAATCGAATTCACCAGCAGCACCTACTTGCAGCTTCGAGCTGATTCCACTCCCTAGTGCAGCAATCGCAGTGTGTACTTTACTATGCCTACTTTCGCCCATAGACGCCTGTCAGCAAGGCTTTATGCGTCACTCGGCTGACCTCGTGTGTAACGAAAACAATCGATGTCATCTAGAATATAGCAGGGAGCTTCTATTCAACAGGCTCCAATCGGAACTGTGCATTGAAATTCTACATGCCAACGCAACAGTTGGGTCAGCCAAATTCATCAAAAAAGCAATAGAATTCGAGTGCTCTAAGGTCACAGAATTTTTCACCAGACCTACAAAGCTATCAGTATATCACGCGAAACGCTGCGCTAATGCAGGGTCATGCACGGAGAACAAATGCGACACCCTTCTTCAAAATGAAACGGTACCCGAATTAAGACGCAGTGCGAAATATCCCGGCTACTCCGGCTGTATGAACAGCTGTGGAGGTATGTTTTGTGGATGCTTTCTGCCCTTACCTAGCTGCTGGTTTTATAAAATCGCCCACAGGCCAGTATCCGACCGAATATTCGAAATCGTACAATGTCCCCACTGGACGACGACAGTAAAACTAGACATTGAAATAACAATAGCTAACCGAACAGAAAAAGCCGAACGATCATTCATCCCCTATATCGTTGGTAACTCTAGCAATTTTAATATCACAGTGACATCAATTCAAAGGCCACTTTATTCGCTAGAAAATAAGCGCTTCGCAGTCTCCGAAGATAAAGCATATCTCTTGCCGCATAACTTCCAACTTCCAGTAGCATGTAATTCACCAACACAAGCACTAGAAGAATTTGCTAACTGTTCTAACAGAATCCAGTGCAGTTGTGGGAATTCACCTTATAGTTGTCAATGCCCAGACGATTCGTTCCATAAAATTTGTGATAACCCACAAAATATATTGCCTCTAAAAACTCCTCACGCAACTATCATGGTCCGTGACGGGGATATCGTTGCTTCGTCCAACGAGGAGGAAATGGTACTACGAATTGAGTCAAAGATACTACAAGATGTGGTAGCCTGAACTGACTACCAACCAAGAGTGTGGCTTTAAGATCTCCAGGCTAACAGGCTGCTATGACTGCACGCTAG
The DNA here is from genome assembly GCA_036418165.1 of Cooperia oncophora. Taxonomy (NCBI): domain Eukaryota; kingdom Metazoa; phylum Nematoda; class Chromadorea; order Rhabditida; family Trichostrongylidae; genus Cooperia; species Cooperia oncophora. Next base: position 6,066 of record MU913904.1, on the reverse strand, counting down.
GAGCGCACTTCACAGCCATTTGTAAGTCATTAGTTGAGGCTACTGTAACAGTTACTTGCCAATCTCAACAATTTTTGGTCAAATGCGGACCTTCAGACGAAGAGAATGAGATTATTCTCCACTTTAATCATCCTACAGTACACGAGCAATGCAACGCTCATTGCTCTGATAGGCCTACGAAATTCCTGTTGAATGGTACCCTACACTACCACCTTGATCCACAAGACACCTCAGTCTTTGACATCAAAGCTCATGGAGTACCTCTAAAACACCAGTGGTTCAATGATATTAGTTTACCTAATATCGAACCTTTATTAAATACCATTACAAACCACTGGAAGTTGGCGTTAGCTGCTCTCAGCTCAATACTTGGTTTAGCAGCCTTGACTTACTTGGGTGGCCCAGTGCTAATCCTCTATTTGATTTCCCTAGTCAACTCCGTCATTTCAACCGTTCTCAGATATTTGTGGAAGGCACTTTCTCACTGTGTCAACTATATGAGAGGAAAACAAGCTCATACTGAGAACCCCAGCATGTGATACGGTCAATTAAGACGTATTCAATATTGCTTATTATCAAAACAAAAAAAACGAGTCAAAACCGTAGCGCATGTAAAGAAAACAATAATAGAGTGCTGACTACACAATGCACATAGCTATTACTGCATGACCTTCATCGCCTTCATCATCGCCCAACATATATCCTTAGGCGTAGCCTGATTAAAGAGCCTTTCACAATTCAGGATTATCCTGAGGGTCCTTCGAGTCATGGCCGTATAGTGCCCAGAAGGACATGTTATTTGCTGAAAACTGAATGAATAGAAAAAGGAAGCCATAATGTAAGCTCAGCTTTCATTCTTTTCTTTGTTTCTATTCATTCTGAAACATTGTGGTAGTTGCGAATAGTTGTTTCGCTGCTACTGCCACCCTGTTCCTCCACGCCACCCTCACTGCCGTTCGACTCATCCCTGCCATCCTCACCGCCGTTCAACTTCTCGCTGCCGTTCATCCGCCCGCTCGCCGTCGCTCAACTTCCACGGAACCTCTTCAACAACACAAGGATCTATCATTAGAAGAAGACTACCACATCCACAACGATCTCTTGTTATGTTGTACTGTACTATTAACATTTTTTCATTTTTTCCCCACTCAATGTTGTTCTTCTTTGTGGCCGGCGGAATGTCGTCGCCACGATGGCGATGACCCTCTCAACCTATGCCCCGCCTCCGACTCTTCGAGGCGTGGACGTAGCCCTAAACCACATTGTATTCTGCGACATAACAGATAAACGTGACTGCTTCTCGTCTGTACTCAACAACAACCACTGAACCGCCTAGACAGCAGGATGTTATTTAAAAGTAGGAAGGCCGCCGTGCGCGCGTCGCGGTCGCGTCGCGGCGTCAGCGAGTGGAGCGCGCCTTGGCGGTGGAGCTAGTGGATTCCAGCAGTGTTCTCTATGTAAGAAGAGGGTTCGGTTTTCGGTTCACCAATAAGTTGAGTACGTATTAGCTAGACCAAATAAGCCCACTCATCTCATATCTAGTCCCCCTTGGGAGTGGTGCGAGGTGCAGTGATCTTAACATGCATTTGCAAAATACTTTAGTCGTTTTGGTGCTAACGTATTTGGGGGGACCACGCGGCGAGCGATGACTCATCCGCTCTTCTGCTCCCTCCTCGGCAAAAAAGAAGTAATTTCATGTTTAGGACATGGATATAACACCGTCCTAGCTATATTCAAAAGCTAAAACAGTTAAGGCTGAAAAGTGCGAAGAAACAGTTGTAGGCTGGAAGATTTTGCCTAAAATACGAACGATTGTTGCCTTTTTGTTGATTCTTGACTATAAAAGATCAAATATTTGTTGTTTTCAGCTTCTGTGGGATTTCCCAGCAAGTTCCCGGTGAATCTTGTTTGTTTCATTCTAATTTGGCTGCTAGATTCGCGCTTCAAGTATGCCTATGAGTGAAGAGCTGATGAGTCATCACTCGCCGCTCGCCGCGTGGTCCGGAGTAGGCGGCTTGGGCGGGGCCCCGCGCCCCCCGCCCCACCCCCCCAATACTTACATGAAATTATCTTCTACTCGTTAACTACGAATTATCGAATATTTATCTTCTTATCAGTTTACTCGAATACGCGTCAGAGCACGCCCCAGCACTTTGCTTGGACCGCTCAGAGTGCTTTTAGGAGAAGTTGGCTTAATTTCCTGTTTTTTTTCTTCAAATTGCAATTGATTCAGGTACCAGATTTGTTTGTCTCGAGTAAAGTGAGAAACCTCATGCGTTTTCTTTTTTAATTGCCATCTTCTTTTCTGAATCAGGATAGAAATGAGCAAAAAGCGAGGGGGGCCTTGTTCAGGATTGTCACTTTTTTTTTTTTCGCGCTTACTTATACATGAACTTATGAAGTTTCTTCCTCCTCGGGGGGGGGGGAAGAAACTTCATAAGTTTATGTATAGGGGGGGGGTCGTACCGAACCCCAAAAAGGGGGGGGTCGTACGGGCTCGACCAAAATCCCCAACTAATGCTGTGCCCTGTTAACGGCAAATTTTTTGGTGAAAAGCTGGAAATTGTGGGAAGTTTCGGAAAACTGGTAGGAAGCTGGAAGCTTGTAGGGAAATAGTAGGTGAGTATTGGAGATGAGGACGCGGCCATACCGATACCCCCCCCCCTTCGGGGTCGTGCTGGAACCACTACTTCGCACATCACGATCTATACCCTGGTTCTGAATATAGTGTCACTTTCTGAGAAATGCCCTGAAAAGAAAAAACTCTCCTCTGAACTTGTTCCCTTTAAGGAAACTTCCCTGCATATTTACTTGGCTTTGAAGTGTACTGACATTGGAACAACCAAACACATCCATCACTAAGATCACCGAATAATGTGAATTTTAATGAGAAGGGAGACGAGGGGACAGCGCTGCAGAAAAGGGGAGAAAGAGTGAGAATGGAAAAGTGAAACGCGTCTCTGAGTCTTAGTTGGGTGAAAAGCGAAAACTCATTTTAACCCATTCACATGGGCAGGGCCACTTGTACTACTGCATTGATCATATTGGTGAGATTGGACCATTTTGTCCATGATGACAGAGGAGAACCCCAGGAACTGGCGCAATATATATCAAAAGTCTCCAACCATATGACCAGAGCAGAATACGCCTCGAAGCAGAGAGTTTTCTGGAATTGTCCACTACTATGAGGCTACTTTCATCCATTGATTACATGCTTGCTTAGCGCCACCTTTGCTGTAGTTAACTTTGGCCGAGCTACTTCTGGAACCACTCCTTCTCAAAATTCAAAAGATTACTAGGTGATGGCTGCTGCGTGTCCACTTGCATCGCTGAAGAGAGAGTGAGTCTAGTAGTCAGGCTGCAAAGTACTATACAGGGGGGCCAAAAAAGACTTCGACCGAGTCACATATCAGCAAAGTTTTCGCAGCCCAGACAGAGGACGTGGATACGAGTACGGCGGAAGATACCCAAGATGTTCCTCGATAAGCAGGAGCTGGCTCTCGCCCATCACCTTCATGTACACCAAAATATGAAGTCATCTCCAGTCGCAGCCTGACTGGAGAAGACCTTTGGAATTCATGTCACCTCCAAACAGCTGCGAAACTTCTAGTATGGAGTCACCCATGGATAGCTACCTGGAGAGCAGTACTCTCGATCTGGATGACCTCCAGCATCGAGCAGCTCCGACAACGACGCCACGGTCTAGGACATCATCTTCACCACAGTCGCCAAGGCGCGGGTTGATGGTATGGACCGGACGTACCTGAAATGGAAAGACCAATATTTTCTTCGTGGACCCCGGACTGAAGGTGAGCGATGACGGTTACATCGAGCAACTCGAGAAGAATATCCTGCCCACATGT
>MU913903.1:0-15718 GCA_036418165.1 Cooperia oncophora | reverse complement strand
GATTCCTTTGAACAGTGTGGTTGGTCAACGATCCTTAACTTAGCACGCAGCAAATCCGCATGGCCCGGCGACTGGTATTCTATACAGGACAAATTCATGTTTCCAGCTGTTCTGAGACTGCGTTGTTTGTCATCCACATACTTGGGAATCAATGGTAACTCTTAATATTATTAGTTTATTACTTCAATACCACTAGCCGAGGCGTACTACTGCTCGCATGGTTAAACCGAGGTACGATCACTGATCGGCTCTGCTCTTAACGACCCGTAATGCTTGGCCTAATTTCAAGGTTTGAGAAAATGGCGAACTCCCTTATGTTTCTCCTCACTGAAGGCATTCGCCAATGTACAGCGCCTATAGACTTTCAGAAACATCCATTATTTGCTGGAAACAACATGGCGGCAGGATAGCGGGTAGAAAAGTATTTTTGGTAACAATATTAAATGGTAGTGAATGTCTTCACACCCTGGTACTTCCGTGAATGTGGTAGAACAGCTTGACATATGTATGCATCTCTTGAGGCTCTTGTCGTTCGTCATTGCCGCACATCTTAAAGGCACGTCCGTGATCAGGTATCGAAGTTGAAAATATGGCGTCAGGAGGTTAGAGTGGTCCGCGACGAACAACCTTGTACCGGTTTCGCGGCAAAAATTCTAAGGGAGGGGCGCTATAGCGCAATATAGGTTCAGTGGTTCCTCCTTTTTTCCAGTGACTCCGCCTCCAGACTCCGCCTCCAATGCCCGGCTTTCAGTGAAAAACGAGATTGCAGGACGAAAAAGCATGAAAATCGTCACTTTATTGTACGATCGTAGAGTTCTTATCGGTGGACCGCGTGCTTATGAGGGCTAGTGCGGGAGAGTTATTATAATTGGGCACGTACAAACTGGGATCAAAATGGGGTTCCATCTTTTTTGTGCTTTTTTTCTTCGAGTTACTCAACCCCTTGTCGTCTATATGGAACCCCCTAATCCACTATCTGAGATGGCGAATAATCGCGGATTCTACCTTTAAGACTGTTTTTTTGTCGAAACCCGAGAGTTTAGCGCTCGAAACACCCTCGAGTATATCGCTCGAGGATGGAAACATGTCGACTCCCTAAGCCTTACAGGTACGGTCCGCGACAGATATAGAAGTTGAAAATATGGCGTTGGAAGGGTAGTGTGGTGTGCGACGAACAGCCTTGTACCGGTTTCGCGGCAAAAAATTGTAAGCGAGGGGCGCTATAACGCAATTAAAGTGACACCTCATTTTTTTCATGACTCCGCCTTCAAACTCCGCCTTCAAGGCCAGCATTTCAATGAAAAATGAAGCTGCCGGACGAAAAGCATTCTAATCGCTCTTTTTACGGTCGTAGAGTTCTGATGGTAAATCAGCTGTGCCGATGAGGGCGTAGTGTTGGAGGTTGACTTAGTCAGGCACCCGCAAACTGCTGTGTTCAGAATGAGATCTTTCTAGTGCCGTTTGCATATTTTTTTTCTAGTTTTTCCTTCACTATGGAGGTACGCGGAACCTTTCGTCCATATGCGAACCCCTAATCCACCATCTGTGATGGCGAAGGACCGCGGGTTTTGCCTTTAACCAGTGACTCTTGGGCCACTGTGGTCGTAGTTTAGACAGAAGGAGAGTGAAGAATAGAGACCGACTCTCATGAGCACTGATCGGACTTTATATCACTACCTATCTCCCAGTACCAGGGTCTCCAATTACCCATGAATTACGTGTTGGACAATGCTCCACTGTTGCTACAACCCGTGCTGTGAGTGTTGGGGGCTTCTTCTCTGAAGTGGTCCCCTATTCCTCTTTGAACGTGTACCCTATCTGGTATCTTATCAGCTGTTATGACTCCGTGCTGCCCACCGATAGTGTTCCTGTTCTGCCCCCTATTTCAGTTTGTGGAGCCAGCATCCCACAGCATCCGTGCTAACAATTTGTTGAGCTCCTCATCTAACGCTCCTGATGGCATCTCATCAGCAATTATCACCTTTTGCTGCCTACCATTATTCCCATCCTGCCATCCTGTCTCCCCCCCCCCTGTAACACATCTTGGAGACAACATTGCACCGGAACTATGACGCGCGTCGTGAATTTGATGACAATTTCTTTCTGGGCCCTCATGGCATCTCCTTAGCTGTTATCACTTCCTGCCGCCGACCAAGAGTGTTCTCGACTTTCTTCCTACATCACAATAAATTTCTGGTCAAGTACACACACTGCGCACACAGACAAACTCAACGGATTTTATACATAGTAGGAGGTTGTGGCACCCCAGATATCCTCCTTTTTTTCGGAATTCCAGGGCTAATTCTATTCAACTAAACTTAGCGATGACACGTCTACGCTGTTCGGCGCTCATTCCCTGCTTACGCCAAGGGCAAGTACGATCAGTAGATGCTTTAGCACAATGATGCTGCATCAATAGAAAGGGAGGGTCCCCAGATTCATAGTGCGGGTCGCAACAAGTGTGGGAGGTTAGTTTCATTAGACGCCTTCACACCGCCAAATTATGAAGGCTCAGGGATAGAGACTCTGATAACAGGTGACAAGCAATGTTTTCGGTAGATGAGAATAGATGAATGGGTGTTTTCACTTTTTCGGCTTGTGATGCTGCCATTGCGGTTCAAGAATCACATTTAAAGGTCAGTCGGGCAACCGCACTTCTTTCCCCATACACTATTATATACTCGTCGCTGTCCACACTGATGCATGAACTACACGGCTGACGAGGCGTCTTCATCGTGAAGGCTTCACCCCTCTTCTCTCCTTGAGGCTACGATCCCTGATTAGATCTCAGATGTGAATGACCAAGTGGCCAGTTTGACCGCATTTCCATTACTATGTACCATTCGTTGGACTTCTGATAATTCAATCGGTCGGGTAGGTTTTAATGCTCGCATTACCGCAATGAGAATGAATGCGCTCCCTCTCCCGTGCTGATATTTTAAACTGTAGGCAGTCCATCTCGGAACTCTTTTTTTCTTGGCTCTCATCTGCCGTTATTGACAGACATCACTCATTGTCAGCAAATGCCTTGCGTCGGTAGAGCATCGGGAATCAGAGTTTACCAGCCGAATGAGGTTACTCACCGCTATTAAGAAGAAGATTGGAACTTAGTTCAGTGAACACTTTGTCTGCTCATCGTACGAGCCGCCTGTGCTCGGAGGAACTAACCAATGATTTCTCTGCTCCTATTGGAATTGTGTGCTTGCTGTCACCACCCATCCCGATCCTACACATCTTTTTCCCTTTTCTGTTGTCAAAGCTCTACCTCTCTAAAAAAGAGGAAGTCAGCATTTGTAACTGCAACAAGTGCCCACCTTTCTTACAGTTTCACTGCGCTCTTATGGAACCAGGCAACTACAATTAAGAGAAGATGGGGGGCTCCATCACGAGTATCACATTTTTTCGCTTTCCAAACATGCTTAGAACTAAATAAGGTGGTAGTTAGAGGCTGTTAAGTTCGATGGATAAGGTGGATACGGTAGTATGCTTAAATCGAGATCCATTAACATTTGGCGTAACATTATCGACCCGTCTTCGCATTGCTATTGAGTAGGAAAAAATCAAGTATTCTCACAAGAAATTTAGCGTCTATGTCCTCTATGTTTCAAAGTTGATCAGATTAGACTTTAGCCGTTATTGTTCCAGTATCCCGCGATATTGGTTAAAGTATCCTCAATAATAATGAAATCTTGTCTCCACACACTTTTGCTTCTGAGTCAGCAGGCGGCTTCCCTCCTTCAGAGATACTATGAACGGTATATGCATGGTTTATGCAAGGAAGTTAGCACTCGTTATCAACAACATTGTCTCAGGAAAAGTACTCCCATTGCGTACGAAGAGAGAGCCCCTCCACGACCATTCAGTGCACGTTGTCGGACTGGTGCAAGCCATGTGGTATCCTTCACAAAAAATTCCCCATAACCGGGATTGGAAGAAGCATGTTAGTCATCACTTCGGAGCAGCCCAGAGATGTTGACAATTTGCGGGTGGTTGCGTTTGGCTGCGCCTCCCGTGGGGTGGGTCAACGGCCGTCATTCTCTCGGTAAGCGGTCACTCTGTGCTGGTGGCGACTTGTAAGTTGCCTGACTTCAAATAAAAGAAGTTCGGCTCGCAAGTGCTGATGCAAGCGAGAAATTGTAGCATGGCAAGCGACTTCGTTCCTGCGGACAACGCTCCCTTGATTACGACAAAGTGGCATTACACGAATTCATAATATAGGATATTTAATTTGGAAAGTACCTCCTCCTTCAAGACCATTTAGGCTTCAGAAGCTTCCATAAAGTCATAATGTTTGCATCTGGAAAAAACCTCAAGTGCTCTTCATCAAAGGAGCGCGACTGAGTAGGGAAGAAAAAGCAGAAAAACGATCCGGGGCGTCCTATTTTTCGTTATCACTTCACTACGCCATTCCAAGAAGTGAGAATTCGTTTAGGGACCACTTACTAGTAGATTGTGGTCCCTTGAGGAAGGATATGGCCCTAAGGGATGCTCATGGGCCTGAATGTTCGGCTTCCTCTGATATTATTGCGAGTTTTCTCTTTATCAGCAGTGTTGCCCCTACAATCGTCCACCGTATCATTCAGCACATTTAAGAGCTTATACCCTTGGTTTGTCGCGGAATGTGCCCTATCGGGGAGGAAACAGTCAAAATGCTTCTTGTTTTTTTTCACCAGGGCAGCTTGTTCAAAGTTCCGAAGTGTCGCAGGACTTTCTTTCCATTCTAATACGTTTGACGGATATGTGTAGTGAAAATCTTTTGTGAACGTCCAATACGGTGAACTATTGCAGGATGCGAGATCGCGAGTCGGAGACGCAGAACTTGGATCAAGGGAGTAAGTTTAGAGAACGCTCATACTGCTTTACACGCCCCTTCATACGCAGCGAACTAGAGTATAATCGTGGATCCTTCTTCTGAGATAATGAATTAACAAAAGTTTTCACTGCTATGTGGGGTGTGAGCGGCTTCTCCCCTGTGTTCTTGTTGAGGTATAGCGATGTGGGATGGGCGAAGTTTCGCTAGAGTTGCCGTCTTTTGCTGAATTTTCTTGGTTGTTTACGTGATGCCTTGTGGCCAGAGCACGCTATCGTTTGATGATCACAACAGGGGGTCGTATATGAGCTCGAGAGGGGGGGGGGTCGTAAGCGCAGAGCTCTTCTCTAGGGTGGGGAGTGCAGCGATACTCAGATGTCGTACAGCTTTACTGATGAAAGACTTATTCATATGAAGAACGCCTGAAAAGACACCTGTAGACAGAAGCAACCTGCCAACGATTGCGTCCACAACGACGTCATGAATTAATAAACAGGTGAAAATACACTTCCGGACCTTTCTGATCGCAGGAGCACATCTGCTTGCACGGAGGAAGCCCTATCTAGAAGTTGCACCTTCCCAATACCTCTGCGTGAGAGCGCTATGCATGGCGCATTACAGAGGTGATGCCAGTTCGCGCCGATTGACCCATGGAAAAAATTGCGTCCACATCGCAATGAGGGATTTTTTTCGAATAGCAGGCCTAGGGATGAAATGAAAGTTTCGCTAGCAAGTAGAGACTTTCAGATTCTGCCACTACCTTTTGTTCTGCAAATGGCCTTGAGTGAAGCTTGTTATCGCTGTTCAAAACGTAAGAGCTTGTAAATCTCAAATATCACAACAGGATCATAACGCAGAGGGTTCCTTGAAAAGGAATTTCTCCTTAATCGCTCAGACTCTGGTAACAAGGGTTAACTTAGTGCTACACAGTCCTAAGCTCTTTCCTTTTGAACAGTCCCACTCTCGAGAAGTTATGGGTGTTCCACGGCGAACAGTTTTCCTGGTGTTGTTTTGCTCGAAATTGGATTCGGATAGTGGAATAGCTCGCTCCAATGTCACGGCTCAAAGCGTGCCCTGACTCAACTCTCAACTTTGAATGGCCAGGAACATTCAAGAATCAAGTGTTTGACACAGACTGGATTTTTTGCCTCTCTTTTTTTGTCTGTAATATTTGTTCATTTTACGCGTTCATTATTTTTTTTTCATCCTTTGTATCTACTCAAAGCAGAACTTTGTGTGTCAGGTTTTTCGGTCTGTATGTATGTAAATATATGAATATGAAATGTATAAGATCGTCGCAACAAAATGCAAATATCAAACAGCGAAGATTACAGAATATACCGCAAGAAAATAGAGAAAAAAGAAGATACAGAAAACACCAGATAAGAAAGCACGGATAAGAATTGTGACAGAATAGCATATAATATCAATACCTAAATGGTATTTGTTGTAGATAGCCAGCCTTCAGCTAAATAAAGAAAGAACAACAAATTAAAAAAATATAGAAATAAAAAAAATAGCAACAAACATACTAAGAGCAATAAGCAGAAAAAACAAAAAAAAAAAAAAAAACAATAAAGGATAGACAATACGTAGCAAGAAGAAAAAAGAACAAGAAAAAAAAAGAAAATAGAGAAAGAAGAAATGGAACAGCGAGAAGAAGGAAAAACGAGGAGAAAGAAAGAAGAGGAGAACAGATACAGAAAAAGATAGAAACAACCAACAACAAACACAAAAATACTAAAGACAATCAACAATAAATACAAAACACAACGAACGAACACAAAAGGACAAATAAAGACACAACACATAAGAAGAAAATAGAGACAAAGGAGATAGACACGGAAACAAGAGAAAGAGAAGAAGAGAAAACAAGAGAAGAAACACAAATAAACGATTAAGAATATAAAATAAGAAAATATAAAAAAAGCAAGAGAGAAAAAAATTATAATAGGAAATGAGGAAAAAAAAAAAAAAAAAAAAAAAAAAAAAAATAAACCAAAAGAAACGGGTGGACAAGAACGGGCTGGTGCTTGATAAGATTTGTAGGGGAGAGATGATTGAGGTCAGCATACTCATAACCCAGGACACAGCATAAGTTGGGCGTTGATTCCAGCAAATGGATCTAAAGGAGAAGGTGGGGACGGCGACGGAGGCTGACAGGAAGTGATAACAGCTGATAGGGGCTGATAGAGAACGTTGCAGTTGCTGTTAGTCGAACGCTGGGGCCTCTGCACCACGAAATTATGTAGTTTCAGTGATAGCTACATTTATGACGGTTGACAAGCAATTTTATCAATTGATAAGAAAAGATAAGGGGACATTCTCACGACATCTATGATCACTACACTGCCAAGTAATAAAGTCTCAGTAAGCGACTTTTCCTTCAGCCATCACTTCTCTGATAGCAATCCCATCCCACTATCCTACTATATATACCATTTTCACTTTAAATTCACCCTTTTTCAAACCAAATTCGTCCTTTTTCAAACCAAATTCGTCCTTTTTCAAACCAAATTCGTCCTTTTTCAAACCAAATTCGTCCTTTTTCAAACCAAATTCACCCCTTTTCAAACCAAATTCACCCTCACTTTTCATCAAGTTAACCACACTTATTAGGGCGGGCAACTCATCAACCAGATCACGCCAGACATCACTGCGAGCCCGCCCGACGGCCACGCCCACTTGTCAGCGCGGACATAGATTCTCAAATCTTGTTTCATAACTTCTGCTTTTGCTGTTTCCCACAAACACTTTGACTGGAAACCACCGTGCATTCACACATGGCCGACTCCGCCCATTCTCTAAAGGGTTTGGCACTCTAGGCTGACCACGCCCACTGGCTTTTCGCGGAATTTCGATGTTTTTTCAAATTTTTGCATTTTTAGGTTGCTGCGTGAAGCCCCGCCCACTGTGAGATGCTCCGCCCACTTTGAATAAGCCCGCCCACTTTTCAAAAATGGTGCAGATCGGCAGTATAGAGACTTGGCTTGCATGTTAGGGTATTGCTGATCATTCGGAATAAACTTTGCCGGATTTTCTTGTTTACGAGACCCTAACATGCAAGCCAAGTCTCTATACTGCCGATCTGCACCATTTTTGAAAAGTGGGCGGGGCTTATTCAAAGTGGGCGGAGCATCTCACAGTGGGCGGGGCTTCACGCAGCAACCCTAAAATGCAAAAATTTGAAAAAACATCGAAATTCCGCGAAAAGCCAGTGGGCGTGGTCAGCCTAGAGTGCCAAACCCTTTAGAGAATGGGCGGAGTCGGCCATGTGTGAATGCACGGTGGTTTCCAGTCAAAGTTTGTGGGAAACAGCAAAAGCAGAAGTTATGAAACAAGATTTGAGAATCTATGTCCGCGCTGACAAGTGGGCGTGGCCGTCGGGGCGGGGCTCGCAGTGATGTCTGGCGTGATCTGGTTGATGAGTTGCCCGCCCTATAAGTGTGGTTAACTTATGAAAGGAGGGTGAATTCGGTTTGAAAAGGGATGAATTTGGTTTGCAAAGGTAGTCAGTCTGAGCTAATATTAGGCGAGGCGAGTTGCCCCCTCTGGATTGAGGATTTTCGATCGAACTCTATAGGAAACGTTATCAAGAGCATGGTTATTGCCCTTCCGAAAGTGGGGAAGAATTAATTGATTCCCTCGAGAGCACTAACCATAGGCGTGAAAGTGGTTATATTTTTCAGTCATCACAGGTTTTCAATAGGCACACGGCACTTTTGCCTTTCCGGCGCCATGCAAACCTTGAAGGCAAGGCGGGACAGATTATCGACGCCCTAAGTTTCGAATTTTGCTGATCTGATGCGTATCGGTCTGGTCTACTGAATTTCTGAACCTCTCGCTAATGCACATTTTCTCCGCATCCCTTGACTGCCTAATATGTTTGTCAGGAGGAACATGACAGCAGAAGAAAGGAGCCGCGAGTGTGAGCTGCGTATGCTGTACGTACGCGGTCATGACTACTACTGTACAATATCTCAGTATTGCTTCATTTCACTCATTTCACTCTTCTAAATGAGCCCTGCGCTCACGACACCTCCTCCCCGCCCCGCCCCCCTCCCCCGCTTCGCGATCTAGTATAAGATGATAGTTTTAAGATGGCAAGTTTCAAGATGGCATCAATATTGACCAAATAGGTCTTTGCTTTTAGTGTTGCTCGTAGACTTCCTAGTGCATCTACTTGGCATCACAGGGGATGTTTTGATAGCAGTCAACCGCTACGTGATAAGTGGCCTTACAAGTTTCGTGATGATGTATGTAAGTGAGATGATGTGCGGCTGATATTACCTTCTGAAATAAAACCTTGGTTTCTTTCCAGTAAAAATCGTGCTTGTCGAACGGTTGGTGTACAAACTACGCCTTGAGGCCACAGCGACTGATCTTCCCCAGGCTTGGACCGCCTGAACCAGCTACAAAGGCACACTCTCACTGCTGGAGCACCTGACATGAAAAGCGATTACTCCATCACATCTGAGAGCGACAGAACAGTAGAAGTCCCATCATTTTGCATAGCTGTACTACTCGTTCTCTCGTTTTCAGATTCGTTATGATAGGAGTGGGTTTCGTGTTTCTAGTACTCGTTGGCGTCATCGCTCTCATGCTCATGAGAAGCTGGAGTGATTGGAAGTGACGGTACTTGAATTATACTCCGTTATTTTCTTCACACCTCAAAATAACAAATATTTGATAATATTGGATAAATATATTTGATAAAATATAATATAATAAATAATAATATAATAAATATATAAAATATACAAATATATTGGAAGCGAAGGGATTTGGAGGCAGCGCGCAGAAATAAAGTGCGAGGAGAACTCGTAAAGAATCCGTTTCGAAACAAAAGTCGAAGGAAAAGTCATCAGGAACAACATCAAAAGGAAGCGGTTCTGCAGATAAAATATCAGGTTCAAAAGAAAGTACCTCTAAAGACAAAACGTCGGGATCGAAAGAAATTGGGTCAAAGGAGAAAGTCTTGGCAAGAAGAGACTCGTTCAAAAGAGAAGTAGACGAGCCTCAAAAGATTAACTTTTTTATGAGCGATATCCATTCAAAGTAATATCGTCGCTACTTCAGCATTTAGTATAAACCATTTTGATGCGGTGTCGTATTTCGATACAGTTGAACTAGATAGTGAAAATAAGAGTCTCGGACTTTCCTTCTTACGAAGCGAGGTCGTTCAGGGCGTGCGGTGTGCTTGTGTGGGTGGGCCGGTTTTTCAAAAACACGGTTCTTTGCAGTAATGTAGGAGTCATGCAGACTGGAGGAAAGTGTGCTCTCTTTTTGCTGCGCGGCTTTCGATGGAAAGACTAGAAAAAGATGTGTGGAAAAGTAGTCTTCAGGAACTGCTTTCGTGTGTTACCCTCTATGCGGTGCGTAGGGCCACTTGCCAACACTGACCCAATTGACTGAGTGGGGGGTTCTCGTATTTGAATCGAAGCGAAAAATCGCCGCAAGTGAGCTTCCAACTTGGGTCACGTGCTCAAGGGTGAACGGCTCCTTGCAATGGTTTCTTCAACGATTGGAGCGGTTCGCAGCGTCAACGATCGGATGGCCTAGCGGGTAGAGTGGAGGTTTCGCAATCGGACAGTGAGGGTGGGGTTGATGGTTCGACTCCCCTTGCGTTGCGCTTTTTGCATTTTTTAGATTTCGCTGTTCTCGCTTCCATTTGTGTCTGCATGAATATAACTCGGATATTTGCCATTTATGGGCACCTGAGTAGCTGTACCTCATGAGTCAGTGCTATTCAACTATTTCGATTTTCACGCACCACTGAACAAGATTGTTGCTGAACGTTTATCTTCATAGGCTAGACAGTGGATCTGATCGCGAATATAGTAACTTCTGGTGTGGTGTCAATTATAGCCAATTTGGGGCCACATCTTCTTTCCACTGAATTCGTTATGTACACCCATATAGGGAACGTTCAGCGCTATTCTGTCGCCAAATTGCGTGGACGCCAAGAATAGGTGTTATATTTGTGACAGGGCCACTGATTACCACTAAAAACGAATTTTCGGTCAAAACAATTGTTTTGACCTTCTTGGGTTTGCTTATTGGGTTGTCCGGGTCCGTAGCGTCATCGATACGTCACGAAGATGTGAGACTCCGCTCACACTGCCGACCAAATGGTCGGCCACCTACAACCCGAAAAAGTCAAAAAATTTTTTCGCTCAAAACTTGCTCCTAGGGGTAATCGACAGTCCTGATCACGATTCTAGAATTTACCAGCTTGGCTGACGCGCACTACTGCGCGCATGGTTGAATCTATGGTAATGGTACTAATCGCTGACAGGATTCCTGTGCTGACCCCGAACACTGGGCCCGAGCGCCATTTTTTGAAATACGGCCCATTTCATTGTTTCTCCTGTTTAATGAACATTTGCTAATGTCTGGTGCTTATCACATTTCTAAAGAGCACTCACCATTCGTTGGAAATAGGACAGCTTAGCGGTTGAAAGAATTTCGATGGTAATAACATGGACACCATAGTGATATATTCTCACATCCTAGTACTTTCGTTAAGCAGCTTCCAAAGCTTTTAATTTTTGACTCTCGAGTGTTTAGCGGTCGAATCAGTCATCATACCCTATCGCTAAGGGATGGAATAAGTTGACTCATAAGCCTCTGCCCATTGTTTCGTGAGCACCGGTGCTCAAGTCAAGGCTGAGCAGTAAGGATGCGAACAGGTACTGGTGCTTATCAGCCCTTTTCTCACACTATATACAACTTATATCCCTTCACGAATGCTCTGTAACCCCTTCTGAATGACTTGCCGGAAGCAGTTCCCCCAGTGCTGCTACAACTCGTGCTATGAACTTCGGGGCGTCCTCTGCCGTCTTGCCACCCAATAATAATTGTCCCATCCTGATCCTGATCTAACTTCTTGGAACCAACGTCCCATCGCTGTTGTGGCCGGCGCTATAGAGTTGGTGACCTTTCCCTTCTAAGGCTCCTCGTGGTATCTTATCAGCTGTTATCACTTCCTGCCACCCACCAATAATGTTCTTATCCTGCTCCCTATCTTAGTGCTTGGATCCAACGTCCAGTCGTTGCTCTGGCCGGTGTTATGAATTAGGTAACCCACCCATTCTAAGGCCCCTTATGGTATCTTATCAACTGTTATCACTTCCTGCCACCCACCAATAATGTTCCTGCCCCACCCCTACATAACTTATCAATTTGAGCGCTTTATCGCTGTTTTGAAGAAAGTTATGAATTTCCGGTCAAACACACATACACACACACACACACACACACACACACACACACACACACACACACACACACACACACACACACACACACACACACACACCAACAGACAACTTAGCGGATTATACCATTTTCACTTTAAATCGGACACTTTTCAAACCAAATCGGACACTTTTCAAACCAAATCGGACACTTTTCAAACCAAATCGGACACTTTTCAAACCAAATCGGACACTTTTCAAACCAAATCGGACACTTTTCAAATCAAATCGGACACACCCCTTACAATTAGGTGGTTGATAACTAGACCACACTAGGTACTGTTGCAAGCCTCGCCCCATTATCCCCGCCCACTTCTCAGCGCGGACAGGGTTTTCCGAGATGCTTCATGAAATCTGCTCCCTCGACTTTTTTCGTTTTTGCCCTTTGCACACACACTTCAACTGAAAAAGATTGATACCTATACAGATCTGACTCCGCCCACTTAACAATGAAGTTACGTAAGTTCTGAATTTTTATAACTTTTTCGACGTAGTTCTTTTCACATCCAATCTTCACAAAACGAATAACCATGCACAGCACACCAGGCCCCGCCCCTCTGACCCCGCCCACTTGTGTTTATCGCGGAATTTTGGTTTTTCTTCCGGATTTTCGCTTTTTTAGGCTTTAGCGATTGGCTCCGCCCACCAATGGAAGCTCCGCCCACTTTGGGGAAGCCCCGCCCACTTTTCGAAAATGATGCAAATCGGCGGGCTAGTGTCCGTACTGGCGGATTACGGCCTCTCCCGGCACATAGAATAAAAAAAGGGAAAAACCGGAAAAAAGGGAAACTTTGTTCTGAGCGACGGGAGAGGCCGTAATCCGCCAGTACGGACACTAGCCCGCCGATTTGCATCATTTTCGAAAAGTGGGCGGGGCTTCCCCAAAGTGGGCGGAGCTTCCATTGGTGGGCGGAGCCAATCGCTAAAGCCTAAAAAAGCGAAAATCCGGAAGAAAAAGCAAAATTCCGCGATAAACACAAGTGGGCGGGGTCAGAGGGGCGGGGCCTGGTGTGCTGTGCATGGTTATTCGTTTTGTGAAGATTGGATGTGAAAAGAACTACGTCGAAAAAGTTATAAAAATTCAGAACTTACGTAACTTCATTGTTAAGTGGGCGGAGTCAGATCTGTATAGGTATCAACCTTTTCCAGTTGAAGTGTGTGTGCAAAGGGCAAAAACGAAAAAAAGTCGAGGGAGCAGATTTCATGAAGCATCTCGGAAAACCCTGTCCGCGCTGAGAAGTGGGCGGGGATAATGGGGCGGAGGCTTGCAACAGTACCTAGTGTGGTCTAGTTTCAACCACCTAATTGTAAGGGGTGTGTCCGATTTGATTTGAAAAGTGTCCGATTTGGTTTGAAAAGTGTCCGATTTAAAGTGAAAATGGTATATATAGTAGGATTTTTGGCGCCAGTGATGCACCAGCATAGCGCCGAAGAGCTAAGTCTGTGAATACTGACGAATTCGAAAGAAAAAGCAGTTCCGCCCCATAAAATTAGGGTTGCTGCTCAGTTCATGCGTGAATTTTTTTAGGGCAAGCATTTTAGACAAACATGGACCCAAAAAATGAAAAACTGTAGAAAAGCAAAATTTTGTCCTCGGTGGGATCCGAACCATCGACCTATTTTTTACGTTTTTTTTATTCGTAGAAGCGCGCAGCGAAAATGAACCTCAGTTTTCTGGTCCTCGTATGTGCCCCTACAATATGCACAAGACCATTTTGAAAAAGCTCACCACGCCCTGAACGACCCTCCTTGTAGTGTTAGAAGTTCTCCGTAGATTCAAGATAACTGCAGTAATCGCTTCATTATACAGGAACCAACGAGAAAAGCGCGAGACCTTTTTTGCATAGAACACCTTCCTGCAGGCATTTACAATAGAAAATCTTGTGCGTTCAGCTCATCGCGCTGCATTCGGTAGCATCTTCATGTTTAAGAAAAAAAACACTGATTGCAGCATTGGAAAACGCTTCCGTTGTCGGCAACTGACAATGAGTATACAAGGGAGGGGGCAATGAAAATGCACTCCGCCCATGGAGGGTATTTTTGAGATCTTTTCGCACGAAATAGGATTCTGCCTTTGACAACGTTTAAAAGTGCTGTTTTGTAGTTTGTAGTCGATCACTTTAAATCCCTACTGAATCTCGTCCCGCCATGTCCTCACTTTTATGCTCACTATACTTAATCCGCGGATTTATCCCGCGGATTATTGCCTGTGATTGGGACTGTTAGCATTCTCTCCACCGCAGCTCCTCTATAAACATCTCAAACCCAAGTGGCACTGCTCCTGCCAACTGATGTCTCGCATTTATCAGATTGTTTTCTTCGCCTCTTCTGCTTATTTGATATGGAGATGCTATTACGTTCAACAGCTTCTGGTAATGTGCGAAGATTTCCAACAATCTCAATTGAAGGACCAAGGTACTCACATATGCGCTTTCCTCAAATCCATTGCGTTAGTATACGAAAATTCAATCGGTCATTAGGAACTTTCAACTGACAAAGTTTGGTATTGAAAGGCACGCCTCGCGGTCCATTGGATGTGCGGACGCCTTTTTGGACACAGCGGTGCTGTTCGCAATCATGGAGGACATATGTCTTTCGCAAGTCGAAACTATGATAAGAAAACGCGACTCATTCGCCACGAGGCCCGCTAGGAGTCCCCCGTTAGCCACTGCGATGCCCAACTTCTATTTTCAGTCACCACCTGTTGGTGTAGTTTTTTTCGCTTAAAACTGTCTCCATTTTGAAGGTGAGGCAGAGGTGATAAGTAGAAAAGCTGGCACCAACAAGTGAGAATGTCGTCCAACCATTTCACCTTCCGCGTCGCGCGTATTCAACGCGTAATCGGCTATGTCCGTGCGTGTGTCTGTCTGTCTGTCACGAAATTCATAGCACCTGAAGAAGAACTTGGAGAGGTCGGGTCATGGTGGGGATGGGTAGAGCATGGGACAAAACCTAAATAGCACCCATGACCCATGGTAAGCCCCGCCCACAGTGGGCGGGGCGTGCGTCGAAAGTTAGCGATGTCACTGAAAAAGTCATAACTCGGTTCCAGAGCAGTCCCGAGATGAGGGAACAGTGCAGTAAGTTAACAAAGGGCTGACGACCAAACAGAGGAGACACACGAAATGGGCGGGGCGTACTTGAGATGGGCGGCGCTTCCCGTGTCACTGAAAAAACACCATAACTTGGCTACAAAGCAGCTCGGAGACGGGAAAAAGTGGAATAAGGTTAGCAATGGGTTGGCACACCAAATGGAGGAGACACACCCGAAATGGGCGGGGCGTACTTGAGATGGGCGGCGCTTCCCACAAAGGTCGGTAACTCGGTTCCCGAAAATGTTTAGAGATCGCAGAAAAGTCCATGACGAAGATGAACGTCTGGCAACATTCCAGACAACATTCCACCATGTTGCATTGAGCATGAGGTACCAGTATAAGAGTTTGGTCCTAAAGCACTGCAGATGGTGCCAAAAAGTGGATTATGGTCCCCAAGTGATCAAATGTAAGAATGTGCGAGGCACTCCCGTTGTGGGCGGAGCCTGCACCGAGGTGGGTGGAGCCAAATTTGAAAAATTCGCAAAACGGTTCCAGAGCACTCCAGACACCGGGGAAAAAGTAGTTTAAGATCAGCGAGAGGT
Organism: Cooperia oncophora; assembly: GCA_036418165.1. Taxonomy (NCBI): domain Eukaryota; kingdom Metazoa; phylum Nematoda; class Chromadorea; order Rhabditida; family Trichostrongylidae; genus Cooperia; species Cooperia oncophora. Next base: position 12 of record MU913903.1, on the reverse strand, counting down.
TATTAGTTGAGA
>MU913902.1:10433-23219 GCA_036418165.1 Cooperia oncophora | reverse complement strand
TGAAAGAGGAAGAATGTACCCAAGCTAAGGCTCTGTAGTGATTCCATCCTCCAAGGCAAATTTGCTCCCAAATAGCGAATGTCAGCGAGATGGGATGATTGGTTGACAGGCACCCATTTCTCTCAACGACAAGAAGAATGACTTCCGGTGGCTCATGAATCACTTCATTAATTTCATGTAGTCCTAAAGTGCCTAACTGCCATCCACTCTCAATGGCATGTATCAGCGGTCAGACAAGGGCGAAGAAAGTCTTTTCGTCTTTTGAGGACGCCCCAAATGCAAACAAATGAACCCAGGAATTCCAAATGGGGAGACAACTACTCTAGAAGCAGCTAAAAACTCGTGATTCACATGACCGTTGAATGGTGCCCCTCAGGAAAGATTGAAGCCGGTTAAAGCTATCAAGTGGAGGGAATTGGGACCTCTCAGACGAGCATCGCATGGGTGTCCTCTTGGGATGTGATGCTAGCAGAACCCATCTCCAGGTTTTGAACCTTTTCCCTCAAGTGAAAAAGATGCTCTATAAGAGCGTGGGAGCCTTCCACGACATCTAACAATTCCCCATTCTTTGGCATGGATCTTATTGAAAAAGCTTTTCAGCAAGTTCTCAATCAAGCTTAATCGGTCATTCGGATGCGTGTTTGCAAAGTCGAAATCGAAATCTCTGAATCGTGTGAGTCGTTTTATGCCGTCTTAAGAGACATCGCTTCTTGGTCAGTTTCTATCGAAGAGGCCTTTGTGGATTCAGTTATTCCATTAAATAGAAAAAGGTAAGGAGTAGAAAATGCTCAGTTTCATCGACTTGACACTCCACTTCAAGAGCAGTTGACAGGATGAATCCTAAGAGGAGTGGGATTAATACGCCTGGCAGGATGGAATTCCGCGCCCCTGAGCAGGCGCTGCGTAGCGCCTTTCCAAGGAAGGTACCCTTATAAGGCCCTATCAAGCTGCAACATACCGACCGGACGCCCACCGCGCCCGCCCGCCCACAAATGGGATTTGATTTACGGCAAAGACTTCAACCTGTTTCAACCTTTATCGCAACTAGCGGTTATTTGCACGATGCCTACGGGAAACTCGTCCAAAATTACTTTTTGAGTCATGAAGAAAGAAGGATTTTCTTCGCAGGTCTTCAGCCCTTCGTTTCTTTGCCATTTTCCACTATATAACATCCCGCTAGCATCTTAGAACGAATTCCAAATTATCGTGCCATATGCCTTTGAAAAATGGGATAGATTCTTCGAAAATGTTGAGCATATCATCTTAAAATGTAAAAATTCCCTGGTAGAACGCAATGATAAAATCAATTATTGGCCAACCCAATAACACAAATTTCAATGATTATTCGGCAATAATCAGCTCTAGCAATAAGGAAGAGGTACTACAGTATTTCATTAGCATCAAAAATTCGTTGAAATAACTCTGGAGCACAAGTCTCTCACAAGAGGTTTAAAGCGCTGTCTTTGTCTTTTATTTTGTTAGAATAAATACAGTTAACTTATAGGATATAAAATTAGAGAATATCTGTCGTTACCACGAAAAAATGTTTTTAAGTGTGATTATAAAACAAACCATTGGAACTGAAAGAATGTAAGTTCAAGCTAATGTGCTAGTTGTGACTAGTCTCTTTCTCGCTTTTTGATACGCATTCGAGTCTTTAGGCCGTGTTCACAAGAAGAATCCGCAGAATTAAGGGTAATAGGAGTAGTGGGGAAAAAAGGAATGTGCCTTGAATTGAGTTCTATTCACCAGTCCATGAATCCAGTGAACTCGCCGAACTTTCTCAAACGCTTAATGAGCGGGGCTAAACTATCAATTTCTGTCTAGTCTTTTTCACCAATTCTCTCAATTCCTATTTCTCACAATTCTCGGAGTAATCCTGTGTGAAGATAACCTTACTATTCAGGCAAATTATCAGATGAACAAGGAGCTTTTAACGGAACTCGTCGCTGTGGAAGGACTCTTAACAATGTCAGCATCGTTGCAAATTTGCACTTCCCCGAATAAATGGAATACATTCTAACATCGTTTGCAGATACATACCTATCAACAGAAGAGCTACAAAAGAAACGTTCTGGAATAGACTCTGTTGAAATTGCTAACGAAAAACCAAACCAACACCGACTGAAAATGATGTATCTGACAAATAGGTGGTACTTGAAAACCTGCCAAAGACACCTGATTGAAATCGAATTAGCACAAAAAAAATCGAGAACAAGTAGTCTGATTCGAATTGAACGCTGACGATTCTCAGAAAAGCGGCAACAAAGGGTTCTAAGAGCAGAGGAATGAAGTCCTTTCATTAATCTTCAAAGAACTTCCTCTTCGAACGTGAGCAGGGGCACTGCGCCATACCGCTGAACCCCTCTTGAACGCACGTGTTCGGCCATCTGGCCAAGAATAATGCCCATTGCCTCTGTACTAAATATCAATTGGGTTGTTTATTCAGGCATTTGCTCCGAAGCGGCTATTTTTTACGCCAAAATGTCACAATGGGGGTTTTAGGGTAATTTGCAGGCATGGGGGCTAGGCTGATGCTCAGCTGGTATGGTCGCTCATTTCAATAGTTCTTCTTATCCAATGAAATATTTTCCCGATGAATTCTTGACTTTTCCCCGTGCCTGGTACGATTTTCCGCACTCAGGCCTCGTGGCACGTCTTTTAGGCGAGAAAAATAATAAATTGGAATCGATTTGAATAAATAAATAGATGATAGTAGAGCCATAGAGCCTTCTCCTAGACCAAGAAGTTCGTTGAGAAAGTCCATAAAAGCTAGTGTTTCAGCAGCAAATGGCAAAGCACCCCCGAAGCCTATTGGATTGCAGTGCCAGCGATATGCTTCTATGGGGGTGCTATAAGAGCAATACATGAGTCATACTTCAGCAGCTTCTCAAGGCGGTGCCGTAGCTTGAAAAGCAGCAGGGGAAAGGACTGGTTTTGAAGTTCTTGCTGCACTTGAGCCAGAATCTGTTTCATATGCATAATTCATGGCTATTAGCGCTTAGTAGCCCTTGTTTAGCGTTCGTTTTACCTGCACTGATTTATGGACACTTTTGTAACGATGATGACAAACAGCAGGCTTCAACTAAAGCTCAAGCCGGTTTCAAAACTGTCCCACGGATCTCTATGCCTCACATATGTACCAACAAGTTCTGAACCCCCATAGGGAACGCAATGCAGTAGTAAGAAATGCAAAATTAAACAGTGACGCCGGTTTTCTAAGAATTAATTTGGCTACTCCTACAAAGAAAAATCAGCTAATTTAGGCGGAGTCATGGGCGAGTGAAATCGAAGACTGAACCGTTAGTGACAATTGCAGTCTCAGCAGAACGCGCCACGACACAAGCAATCCCACGGAACAGAAAATACTTTATCCAAAGATTGTCACTTGACATATGAGCTATGTATTACTATGTATTATTCCGGAGGTTACGTAAGCCTTGAGAATGTCTAGGACCGCTCAACATTGCACTGAAGCAGGAAGCTTCTAACTTGCCTTCTTGCGAACCCTACCGAGAAATTCGTGAATTAACGGACCTTCAGTCCTACATGAAAAAAAGGAAAACAATTGTCACAGCGCAAAAAAAATCTAGTAAAGTGATAGATACTAAGAGCGTCCAGCGATGCCGGCTTGGGGGGGGCATTCCGCACTTCTGCTAGTTCATGTTGAATAATAGCTCCCCTTTTAGGAAGTCCTGTTTTAGTGTGAAACGGTCAAATGCTAGAAGAGAGCCACTTCGATAACAGGAATTCACAAGTCTTCAGTAGTAATTCACTGCCCTCACCAAGCCGAATGCAGTGAAAGCTGCTGCAACTATTCAGGTTCTGTTGACCAATGCCGAGGAATACAGAGTCCTCCCTTGATCAAAAAATTGATCAAGGAAGTCTATGAAAGCTAATATTGTCGCAGCAAACGGCAAAGCACCCCCATACAAAGTCCATTTTTTGCATTGCCAACGATAAGTTTCTCATAGGGTGGGGGCACTTATAAGAGCCACGTGAATCATACTTCCGCAGCTGCTCAAAGCGGTGCCACAGGTGAAAAAGCCAGTTCCTACAAGTAAATTCCTTACTTTAAATACCCTTATACCGGCCCAAACGAAATATTACTAGTTCGAATAAGAATCTTCAGATCCAGTGCACATTGCATCGGAATCCATACATACATCACCTCGGTTTTCGGCAGTTTGCCCCGGAAGAAGTTATCAAGACCCTCGAAAATCAGATAAACGGTATGCGAGAGGTGGAATGATACGGTACTGCAGCGAGTCGTGCTCCATAACTCCACAACCGGAGTTGTTCAACCTGTGCAGGGCTAGCTGTGCGACTGCGAGCTGTGCAGCTGGGCTTTATTGTGGATGAATCGTTCTGCTGACCGATGCCGGGGACATGTGAGGCAGCTTTCGGTTCATCTCGTAAATTTGTTGACAATACGTCTCTGCTGCGATAATTTCGTCCGGATTCAAAAGTTTTGGTGGAACAAATCAGTAGAAGATCGCGGGACTGACACTGTGGGAGAATCTCATCAGGTGGCGCATTTGCCTAAAGATGTACTCCTAGTGGCCTCATATGTACTTGGTTACTGGAGACGGGGCATATTTGCCTTTGAGGAGCATTTGCCCCAACCGCGAAAAATTTTTTCCTGGTTGTTTACTATTCCCGTTTTTTTCCGTTTCATGGTTTTCCCCGTAGAAGTATTGACAGCCATCGTACCTAATGACTGAAATTGGTTGACTGGCGTCCATCTCCCCAACCCCCCCCCTCAACGGTAGGTTTCTAATGGTAAATGGGAAAGAATTTTTTGCACATTGTTAGGATGTTGAAAAACATAAAAACATTGCAGCAGGAAATGGAAGGGTGGTTACAGGTGAAGAAATTTGGGGGAGGTCACACTGACCGCGCCATTCCACACATCACGATGCTATAGCCTGTTTCAACTAAGCCTCGACTCGAGGAAGAGCTCTGGAGTTCGACTGCGGAACACCCAAGTAGCAGGACTTTGCAAAATGGTACGGAGAATCTGATCTTCATCAAAAGTAATATTCTGTTCAAGCCTTACAATAGAAGTGACTGGTTTCGAACTGTCCCGGTCAGTCGTTTCAATGGTTCTTTCCATAATGAAAAGTTTTTCTAATAATTTGTGAACTTTTCCCGCTGTTTATCGCAGCTTTCCGCTCACAGGCTTTCAAAGCCCATGATTAAATTAACGAGAGTAGCCGGAGGGGTGATTTTATCCTTGACTTTTAGGTAATTATTTTGTTTGCTGCCTCTGGCCATTTTTAAGGGTGTGAAAAAGTTCATTCAACGACTTTACGTTCCGACGCGTTTGTCTTCTCAATAGTTTTCGAAGTTTTCCGACGTTGGAAGACGAACAATGTCCCATATAGCGCCAAATCAGCCCCAACAGTTTGATTGAGGTATTCGGGACTCGATAAATTGTCCGACACAGCACAAGAAGCGCCTTCAGCATGATCTACCGTAAATCCCCTGTCAATGTGAGTGGTCGAGTAGCAAAATGAAACTTACTGTTAGCGTCTCTTTATACACATGAAAGTGAGGAGGCACAGCACATGCTTAGTTCCGGACGCGTCGTGGGAACTACTAGGGTGGAATGACAGTTGGTGGATCGCATGACCATCAGCTACCAACTAGTATCCGCATTTGACCGCCAATTTACCATTTAGAAGGCCCTTTTCGTGCTGTGTCGGACACTGTTGATTCGAACATCTCATTCGATCTGTTAGGGTTGATTTGGCGCTTGATGGGGCAGTTTCATCTCCTACCTCGAAACACAACCTGAAGAAGACAACCTCGTCGAAGCGATGTGGCGTAGAATGAACAGTATCTATTTCTATAAGCTCTGCGATCCTAAATCTGCGGGATATCCTAAATTCGCGAAAACGTGAGGGAACAAGTATCCGAAAGGAGGCTAAATGAACACCCAATGGTCAGACTTTCGAGTGAAAGCTCTCAACGAAACTTACCAAGCTCAGACAGGCAGTCTTAGAGCAAAGAGAACTTACTAAGCAGCTCCAGTACCGTGTGTGGATGAACAGGTGACTTGCTGGCTTCCGCTCAAGTAGTTTGATGAGGATTCAGGTGATATTCCCGAGAGTATGTTGGAAATCCCGGAGGAGATGCGGTACAGGATGTGACAGAAGGCAATTCTGTTGCTATTCGACACAGCGAAGGGAGGGGGAAGGAGCATTTTGCACACTCGCCGGTTTCCTCCGCTAGTTCATAACTAACAGGTCTCCCTTTGGTGAGACCTACAGACCCCGGTGGAATCACGAAATGGCACAAGTGAGATACTTTAGTTACAGTGGTTTGCAGGGCTTCACAAGTAGACCTGTACAAGCTTCTCTGAGTAATATTCGGTGCAGTACCAAGCCGACCTGCGTCGCACTTCGTGAGCCGCAAGCCATGTTTAGGTCTCCGACAACGGCGAGAATGTCGAAATCGGATATTGGCCAAATTAAGATGTACACCTAACAGCTTTGCGACTTTAGCACAATACCACAAAAGAACGAGTCTAGCTGTCAGGGCGAAAAAGAAATGAGGAAATGGGGAAGACCACGAAAACAACCGGAAGGACCGAGTAATACAGTCATGTTCGCGGCTAATCTTTGGAACGGGTAGGCGACAACAATTGTTGGAAAACGACTGACACGAAAGGCATGACACAGTCCTGCCGCTTGTCGAAAGAAAAAAAAAGAAAAATGAAATTGTCTGGCACTGCGCCAAACCCATCCCTTTAACACGCCCCATCATCCGCAGTGAACAAGACTGTAGGAGGTGCTGGCAAAGGATTGGCTGCAGTTTTCCGGAGAAGAAGCACCATTCAAAAGCATGAGCAGATCCAGCACTTATAGGGCAGGTATGCTTGGTAATTCGTACGGATCCAGCGCCTACGTCAATACAATTACTAACAACCCGCATGACAAATCACATTCCGTAGATGAAGAATGCACTACTGTCACGTGTAGTCACACCGTACTTCCATTCATTCTTTCACAAGTTCCAAGCATACTCTTTTACGTTTCCGGACAGCGCGATATATCGTACAGTGTGCACGATTTGACGCCTCAGACTTGTCTAAAACAGGGAGAACAGGGAGAGGGGATGACATTTATTTGCACAAAAGAGAGCCAAATTCCTCAACCTCTCCGCATGAAGAATGGCAAAGGTATTAAAGAATTGAAGTCTTTCGCCCATTTAGCAATCCTTCTGGACAGATGGACGCATTCTACTTACATTCAAGAATTTTAGAGGCTCATGAAAGGCGATGCTGGCTTATGCCAATGACTTTGTCGGGACAAAGCCGGTGTTCAGTTCAAGTGTTTTAATCGTTTTGAGAGATTTGGTATCCATATTTACCCGTTCTATGAGTGGTAAAAAGCCTAATGCGTGGCTTCGTGCCTGCGGGACAACTATTCCCGGGATTTGATTCTCACAACGGAGGTGCTCTCGGCCGCTGGTGAGCTTTTTCAAACGATTTGTTGCATGTTGTAGAGGTCATAACAGGACTCACAAGATGGTTTATTTTTGCTAACCGCCTTGTGGAATGTCAAAAACGGAAAAAAACCAAAACAAACAATATCGCCTTAAATACGGAAGTGTGTATCCGTTTCATTAGCATCTGTGTTTCAGCTGCTAAAGGAGAATCACAAAGAGTATTTATGAAGACATCTCAACTGACATGACAAAAAGATACATTGAATAACGGCTCGAAATACAAGATTCTTACTTGGCTACAGGTGAGGTACTACGCATTTCTTTAGGGGACCTCATGGCAGCTCCCTTCGCGCTCGCCAGCTGGGTCCTTTTAGCGCGCACTCTGGCCCAGATCACGTCGGCGCCAATGAATCAATTGTTTCCAGAATCGTAATCAGCGGCCATGATTACCCTGTTTGAAGAGTTTCAGCGAGAAATTTCTTTGGGTCGTTAGTTTCTTCAGTGGTCATGGACTGACCTTCTTGGATGGCAGTGACAGGCAACCTCGTTTTAGCTTTTTCCTATCTGCCGAGGACTACACCGCAGATTTTTTTCATTTTCTTGGCCCTCACTTCAGATAAGGTCTTCATAGACCACTCTTGGCCTTCGGACGCCACTAAACATCGTGGATGCTTACTTCACCTTTTACCGTTTGTATGCTTTCCGACGAAAGAACTCGTCTACTTACCTTTGCCCGGGAAAAGGGTTTTGTTTTCGTTTGTTTTGTTTTTCATATCAAGGTATGAGAGCGAGTGCAGTGTATGTGCGTCACTTTTTTTGTGTTGTTGTTTAATATGTCCAACGCCAAATCATGGCTCCGCCACTCAAATGAAAAGCTTCCTCTTATCGATGTTGGATAACGACTCCTTGGGGAAGGGGGGGGGGCTGATAGCCACTAGCTGGAGGCATGGCAACATAACACAAGAAGCTCGACGGAAAATTTTTTCTTTGCGCGTAACTCGCTACGTAGGGGTAATTTGATGGTTCCTGCATCACGGTAGATACTTATTTTTGACCGCGGGACGCGCCATCCGGGGCCAGTACGGCGCTAAATAGCCCCGCCGCGCAGACTGATAATGATGGTAGTACGAGAAAGCCTTCTGCACCAAATTAGCGACACATTGCGCCATATTCAAAATCAGTGTCGTGTCATGATTCAGAGCGGCATCGCCTACCACCGTAACCAAGTCTTCAAGAAGAATTTCTCGATAGCTACTTATACTTTCGCCGAGCGCAATAATTGAGTGAGGCCTATTTGTGAACCGTTCCCGCATGGAATGTGCCTTCAATTGGCGTATATCCTGGTCATACACATTATGGGGCATACAGGGAATGCGAAGAAGCAAGATATGTTGAAAACATGCAAAAAACTATGTGGGCGAGAGGATTCGACTCCTCTAACCCACGCCTGAGCCCGTCGCGCTATCCACCACACCATCTGCCACTGCGGCGCTAGAGATACAGGACCTGTTGAAGAGATATGCGCAGATGACCGGAAAACTCCAATGCAGCTCACCGCATGCCAAGTAGACCATTTGGATTTTGACCTTATTTTGCGCTGTTCTTCATGCCTGCTCAAAGAATACCCTACATACTATACACTGTCAACGCTACAGTTAGAATAGAGGGGAATAAGGTGGTTTAAAAAGCCCATTCTTTTCGAATGGTTTTTGACCTTTTTTTGACATTCCCAAAACCGTTTAGCAAAAATGAACCCCATCGCTGTGGTCCTCGCATGGACCCCTACAACATGCAACAAACCGTTTTGAAAAAGCTCACCACGGCCTGAACGACCTCTTGTAATACCGCGGCGCTGTCGCGTAGCCACTCCCACTTACACACCAAAAGAACAAAGAAGAGGAGCGATTAGAAGTTTACATCGTTGCTGCTTCGCAAAGATAGAACATCATCGTTGTTGGCAGCCAGACATCCTTTTCGTGAAGTACTCGCTCTCTCAAGAATCATCGTCGTTAAACACGACCCATCCCTTTCCAGTCACCCAATTTATGCCCCTCCTTATTCAGCAACTCCAACTACATCACCTCTCTTACTGAGAAATCTCAAGGAATCTTTGCGGCGCGCTGTTCGACTTAGAGCAGGCATTTTTCTAGTTCACGAGCTTCTTTACTAGTTCCTATCAACTTAAAGCCCTCATCTTGGCCAGGTCTGCAGACTCTTATCAACTGTAATAAAAACTCGAGCTATTTCGTAGCTTCACAAGAAGTTACAAGCCTCCACAAGAAGCATCGGTAGGGATCGGTAGAAAGGAGTGAAGTGCCCCCACCGAGCTGTACTGCGACTGTGTCTTGACATGGAATTTACAATCAAATGGGGCAAAGAGGCTTGTGAACATATTACTAATAAAGAGATGGAGAATGAAAAAGAAGGGCTTCAAATGCTTAGAAGTTTTGATGATATCAGGAATGCATGCCATCTCCTGAGCATGAATGCCAACATTGACATTTATGTGGAGTCTTCAGAATATCGGATTCAAATGAAAAATGCACATGAACTGCTTTAGAGAGCAAGCAAATGCTCAAATAAAACCAGGGAGATGAGCGACATGTGCGCTCCTAAGAGTTACTCCGCCTAGGAATAGTACGTGTTTATATTAGGCTTTCCGAAAGTTCTTAGCGTTTTGGTGTGTTCACTTTAAGCCGAAATACGTAACACTTCTTAATTACTCATCGGATCTTCAAATTCGAAATAGGCACATTTCAATCAGCACACTTTTGCCAACTGTGTTGACAGCCAGTCCGAGACACTCCATAAAAGGAAAAACTGCGCGTGGTCAGAGATCACCACGAAATCTACGAAGGTCTTTTTGCCTGGTCTTAATTGAAGAAGTATTTTTCAGCAAGGAAGTTCTGAAAATGTCTGAAAAGGTGACAGTCGGTTGGTGAAAGGTCTGGAGAATATGGTGGGTGAGGTAGAACTTCAACCCTCAATTCGTTCAATTTATGGATAGTGATTTGTGAAACGTGTGGGCGGGCGTTGTCATGCAAAAGAATCGGACCCTTTCTTTTGATAAGTGTTGGCTGCAGCTGACAATATTTTCGGAACATTTGGTCGGTTTGTTCACAGTAGGGTTCTGCTGTGATGGTTTGGCCTGGCGATAAAAGTTATAGTGGATTACAACAGCCGATGACCACCAAACCTGACCAGAATTTTTTTCGTCGGGTTCGGCTCTCTCGAAATTGACCACGCTCCGGTGGTTCGTCGGAATCCAACCACTGCCCGGAACGTCTCTGTTATCATACATGATCCACTTTTCATCACAGGTGACATTCGGTTCAAAAACGGGTCGTTTCTGTTGCGCAAAGCATGCGAAGATAGGAACCTTTGAACGTGCCGCGAATCTCTGACTCGGTCACTCCGAATTGTCCGCAGGCAACCCTAATTGTCGGCGCCCTTTTTTCACCTTCCCAATGCGTTTCAAACAATCTACAACACTGGATTTGCCAACGCCTAGCTTTTCTGCAATCTCTCGAACTGTTTGGGATGGGTCAGCCTTCAAAATCTCCTCAAAATCCTCGTCAGATATTGCTTTAGGTCGACTGCCATGAGGTTCATCTTCAAGGCTGAAATCTCCAGAACGAAATTTGTTGAGCCATTGCCGCACAGTGCTTTCTCTAGCACTATTAGGCTCCCACAACTGGGGTTAAGTTGACGGAGCTGTTTAGGTTGCCGGATTGCACCACCAATTTATAGGTCGAAGAAAAATTCGTCCGAAGTGCTACTTTTTCACATAGTTTGAAAATCTTGGAAAAAGGGAGTTCAATAAGCAATGGTGAAACGGCAATTATACCATCAGATAGCGCAAGAAATTCTCTACAGGATTGGCTACTGAGAAGCAAGGCAGAAAGAGTTTTTAAACAGCAGTGAATGTACAAAAAATAGCGTGCCACAAACGGTAAGAACTTTGCTCGGACACCTAGGTATAAGCTGACTACGGCGCAGGCTTGGCTTCAGGAACACGGTTTCACACAGCGATTCCTTATCGGGATTTCATCGACCCGTTGATTGGAGGCTCGAGTGATCAAAAAGAAGAGCAAGCCTTTCTTCAAGGAAGAATATAACCTGTTCACGCAACTCGCTCTAAGTTTTAAGCCACTGCGCTCTGAGCCCCTACGCAGTGAGCACCTTCTTAGTGGTCGCCTGCTTGATTTTTCGAGGGTATTTTTGAGTGTATTGATGAATGAAAAAAACAAAGTTATTTTGAGTCGAATACAATTGAAGCGCTTAAAGGTATATCACACAGTTCACGCTGGTTGTAGGTGGTGGAGACTGCCAACAATAGAGCCCCTTGTGCAATCCTTTCTTGTACGACTGCAAAGAGAAGGCCGCTGGCCAGAAAAAAACAGCAGTTTACTGTAACCATCTATGTCTCCATCCATGGAATCAGAGAAGAATTCGCTCCAAACCGTGAGATCATTCCAGTAAAGATGTGGAGGATGACAGCTTCCTATCTAGAGATATCAGAAATTTCTGCGTCTTATGCGTCGAACATTGCTGGAATTGTAAGTGCCGAAAAAATTCCAGGCAATGAACTAATAGATGTCCGGCTCGATAGGGGCAATAAATGGTACTCACCAAACTGGTACCAGGCTATTTGGGAGGTGCCGTATAACCATAACTGCTTGCTCGTATCATTCCGTAGCTTCACAAAAGTTTACAGGTTTCACCAAAGTAAAACCTGATGAACTAGGATAAAGCAACTAACGAAAAGGCAAAATGACCCTACCAGGCCAAACAGCGCCGATAGGCGTACTCGAGTGTTCCATTTCATGAAGGATTCTGTAGTAACTACCCAAATAAAGCGATGAAAGCTTGCGATCAAAATGCTCACCCTGTGGCTTGCTAGTAGTGGAAGAAGGCTTGAAACGGGCGGAAATGAATGCGAAAGCCGCCTACTGGGGACGACAGCTAGCTAGAATACGCCACGCGTTCGAATAGCCAAGGAATTTAGTGGATAAATAAACACGAAGCACAAACATGGTGATTGCAAGGGCATCAACTTTCAATGCATGTCTCTCGAATAACATCCGTTTCGAAACGATGCGCTGCTGGCTTTTCAGACTGAAAACTCCACAACTGAAAACTGAAAACCGTTTGCGAGAGAAACATGGAAATAGTGCCACTTATCAGGGAAGTTTGCACGTTTCCATGGAGTACAGTAATTAGTATTGGTGGGAGTTCACGGAACAAAACCTTGGCGAATAGCTTGAGAAACTTGCACAGATCTGCAAAACTTGTTCTCCTAGGTGTTGGCAACGAAATCGAAAAACCCTG
>MU913902.1:0-10333 GCA_036418165.1 Cooperia oncophora | reverse complement strand
GTACCAATGATCCAAAAAATGTCTATGGGATAGCTTCTGCTCAAGCAAGAAAATGCTGAGGACAATGAGAAAAACGAAAAACTTTATTTACAGCCTTGTTCGCTGCAGACGCCAGGGGTGGGGGCGGGTTCAGCTAGGCGGCAGCCAGTTTTCTACTGGTTGTGGTCACCTGCCAAATTCCTTAGTGGGTAGAGAACGGACTGGCGCTGTGCCAAACCTGGCCCCAGGCACGCCTGAGCATCCGCAGCGGAAAGAGTGTATGTTATTTAGTTGAAGATGAATGGTGGCAGTGTGCCATAATCACAGATTGTTCTACTTTTATACAAAACCACGCTCTACGGTTACCTACAGCAATCATAGACTAGTTGGAAATTTTTAGGTGTCAACAAAATCGATATCTTGGTAGAGAGGATACAGCCTCACTTCGATTTTTCCCTGGAGCTGTGGACATTTTGTCTGCTTGGTACAAATATCTATTTTGCCAGTAATTGCCCCTCATTAATAAATACGTTTGCAGATTAATTGGATTGACGAAGGAGCGCGAAGAAAGTGAGGTTATCATGGATTGCTGAGAATCGACTCAGCTTCAACGTGACTGTTTGAGTAGACCTATAGGAAGGTAGTTCAAAGAGAGGTCTGCGGTGGCAAATGGTGGATACAGTAGTCCACTTAGGGGAACATAGTGATAAGTTGAGTCATAGCTAAAGGAAAAAAAGCAAAGAAAACGTCAAAACTGTTTTAATAGGTGTTGGTTTTGTGCCCTGCACGAGCATGCGACGAAGAACACTGAGGCAGCGTTCAGACTTCGCGACGGCAGCGCACCAGTCGCGCGTTTGACGCGATCGATGCGCATGCTTTCGACTGCATCGATCGCGTGGAACGCGCGACAGAAGCGCGAAGTCTGAACGCTGCCTGAACGAGCGAAAAGATAGTGGGCTGACGAGAGAGTACGTAAACGAACCAGACCACAGCGTCATCAGCTGTTAAGAAAAAAAAAAAAGGGAGGGGACCGGCTCCTGTGGGCGGAAACTTGACATTTGTGACAAACCTCTAGCTGAACGTTAGTCATTTTTTTCGTCGAGAAAACTATGCAATGAACGGGATTGTGCACATTCAAGTTCACACTTGTGTTTGACGCGAGCAATATTTTATAAATTTGTTAGGCTAGCGATCGGGTTTCTTGGGAAAAACTGAGAAAGCCATAATCAAACTCGCATCGCTCACTCTAATGTCCTTGAAATTTCCGAAGACCGCACAAATTGTTCGGCAGAACTTTGCCAAGGGCACCTTTCATTGAAATATCACAGGTGTCCGGGGAACTATTTAACTTTCCGGTGACACTTCACGACGAAACTGCCAACTTTCAATTGCTAAGTCTATCGCTGTGCATCATAACGGCCCGGTCCCGGAACCGTCATGACAGCGCCAACTTTTTCGAGTTTAAAACAATTTCACGATGAAAAAGACTAATGAGGAGGCGAGATACGCGATGAGACAACAAATTGACATACATTAATTATTGGCTACCGCGAGAACGATCGGAAGTTCGATCCTGTTCGGAAGAAAAATCTCAAGGTGAAGGATTTCAGACGCCTCCTTTGACATCGATCTCCGGTGTCAAGGTAGGATTCGGCCCAGGAACTATGCGGTACACAAAAGAGAGTAGAAAAGCAGAGAAAAGCGAGGTCGCTCCACAGCGGGGAGAACAAAGGAAAGATACAGGAAACAAAGGCTTCATTAAACCCAACTGCGAAGTTATCAGGATCAGACTACCAGTGAGTAAAGCAAAGGAGAAGAAAAGTTCGTTTCAGGAAAATTCCGCAGTGAAAAGTTCAAGCTAGGAGAACATGCTAATGATAGGAAGCGAAAACTACTAGCACAGGAAAATTTGATAAAAGTAGCCATGGAAACCGGTCATGGAAACTCCAATGACATTATTCCCACAGTCCGAGGGCTATTTTTACCCCTAAAGAAACGCGCAGGAGGTTCGTCTTGGGAAGCCATTCCCAGTCCAGCTATATCACAATGATCCCACACATCAGCTGACCCCATCGCACGACGGTGTTTAATGTACATCGGGGCACATCTATCTATCTATAAAAGCTACATGTCAGGCACAACGTGTGTACGGCTGACCCAAACAGGACCTAAGCAGCTACAGCTCTCCAGACGACCCCTAATCATAAGAAAGGGAAAACGGACGCGAAAAGTATTCTCGGCAATTTATCTAGTCATAAAAGAGCGCTAATATGCATGAGAAACCAGACGAAAATGATCGGGGGGACGCCGGCAAAACTGGAGCATCCGTGCAGTGTCGAGAGACGGTCAAATTTATCACCCGATATCGTCGAAAAAGACGGAAAATACTTCTCTAGCGCATGAGGGAACGATCAGAAACGGTTTACACAAGAAACCGGAATCTGCGAAATATGGAAGAAATAACAGGACACCCAAGCTGTCACAACAATTTTCTCGAAATTTCTGCAAAGACAATAAACGTATTATGCAATAATGGCAATAATGATAACAGTAATAACAATAACAAGCTGTGAGTCTTGGGGGGGCACTTTGCACATTCGCTAGTTCTTGTTAAATTACACCTTGATGAGACCTATAAACCCCTGTCAAGGATAAGCAAAGAACCTACAATTGCGCACCTTCACTGAAATCCACAGGTCTTTCTGGACAGATCGGCAGTAATCGACGAGAACTGCAGAATGCCCCCTCAAATCCAAAGTTTGCCCTTTCCTCGTTTATTTTTGTTTTCTCTCACTACCATCGCAGCAATTCCTTAACATTTTGCTTAGCAATGTTAGGCCCACCCTCCGTTTTCTCGAAAGGATACCCCCCCCATGAAAGATTGTTTCCCACATTCGCTGAAACACTGGAAGGATTCGCTACAGAATCTATGCTAATCATGCGGTCGGAGTCAGACCTGCCATGATTCCACTACCTTCGTGGATGAGGGTTCAGCAATGAACTTTCGTGACAGGCCTGACTCCGCCCATAGTGAGAAACGCAGACATGTGTTTTTTTTACCAGAGTGATAACTACAATGTAAGTACAGGCGAGCGAGCTAATGGTGAAGAAACCCAGACAAATTGAGAGAAAAATCAGTAAAAATACTTGCGTGTTCACTATGTTAAGTTTAAATTATTTTTTGGTGCTTCATCGTCTTACATATGCACGTGTTACTCTCACTTCATTACCTTTTTAGGCGCAGTTTGGCTTGGTGGGGGCACCAAATGATACTTACAGTTGTAAGTATCATTTTACGCCTTTTTTACCTACTAGTAGAAAAAAGCTGGTTCAAGCTACCTTGTAAGGACCGGTAGTTTTCTATAACCGAATGGAATCGGTTACCACTTCGCGGCAAAAGAAACAATTAGTAAACGAAAAAAGCGGACGTGCAAAATACCCCTCCCAAACCGAACAGCGCATTTTTTACCTAATATTAGAAAAAAGGAACATGGTGAGGCGAGCATTCGCAGTGGACCTACCGCTAAGCCACAACAGAACAATGAGTTTGTGAAATTCAAACAAAGAGAAGTTTTTCCGACAAGGGGCGCGCCTGAACTTTCGTTGACAACAAGGTCATTAAGAAAAAATAAAATGAAAACTTATTAGGAAGACGCTTGTTGGAGGGCGAAATCGGAGACTGACGGGATTTCTGTTTACTGCATTTACGTGATCTGAACCAGCCACCACCCATCGATGGTATCCCCTCGCGTTTTACAATCGCCGAAAATATACTCGATCGTTGACCCGCTTAAGAATGAATTCCCACCGTAAACTAACGACAAACATGGTGTCAGGGATAAACCGCAAAATCGGATTAACTCTGCAATATCCCCTCCCATTCATGCTTCCGTCGGCCCACTGATTAGCCAAAAAAGTCAGAAATTAAAGCAATAGAAGGCCGATGTGGCCGTCCGTTTACTGAGCCTTCTCACCAAATGTCAATGATGACGGCGTGAACCGTTTCGCATTTCGATTCACGCAAAGAAGAAGAAACTCGACCAAGTGAATAGCAGTTCGTTGGGGTCGCTAAAGAAGAGCCATAACAGGAAACAACCCTTAACGGATATCCCTTCCAACCCTTCTAGCAAACAACGGGCAAGCAATATAGATGTCTTCGAAATCAAGCAATATCGGGACTTATTTGACATCGGGTTCCTGGGAAAAAGTTGAGGATCGACTATCCCCTAACCGTATGAGAAAATTTCAGAGGCTCTTTCTGCTCTAGCCATCTAATTTCTCTCGATTCAGAAAATAGCGGAGGGATGCCTCAGACTTCTGTACGTGTTAATAGTAATAATGCTACACCCCGAAATAGCATTAAAGCCGCTCATATAGTTACAAAAGTAGGTGAACTAGTGTATGGACTTGCGCGCGGGGGCGCGCCGCGGCGCGCGGACTTGGTACGGTTCCATTTCCATCCTTCAGTTTTTAGAAAGTAATTCAGATCAAAGCTAAAGCCATGGAACTCTCAGCTGACGCATTAAAGAAGCAGTGGACATGAGGCGTGTGAGGGTGGGGTCCGTGGTACACTCCTCATACTTTACACTCTTCCATCGATGGACACTCCCACTTACTGGACAGGTATAAATGAAGACTGAGCACCTGCTCCACAATTCTCACTTTCAGGGGGTTCATATTCAAGAAGAATATTTTGAAGTATATTGTGAAATAAAGCACTAAAATTCAGATGTAGAAAATAATGCCACCACTGCGGTTTATACCGCAAAACGCTCGAAATCCGCCAACAAAACGAACGAATTTAGTGAACTGAGGTTAGTAAGCTCGTAACATGATCCTGCCGTTGCGGAGGTTTTTGCGAAGCACATACCCCCCCCCCTCCAAACTTCATCCTTCGGCACGACCCCTTCTCCCCAAATTTTCTCAACTTTCTATCAAATTTTAGAAGTTCTTTTGCTGAAGCTCTTCTATTTTTTTGGCTTTTCACTCCAAAGACTGCCGCCGAGAAGAGGTGTGGAGGGGGGGGGGGAGGATGTGCAGCGCATTTAAAGGAGCGGTCCGCGATGACCTATGAAAATGCAAGAGGTTATGTGGGAAGGTAGTGCGGTCCGGAGTGGACAACCCTGTGCCAGTTTCGCGGCGGAAAGTTGTACGGTAAAGGAATTAAGGCGCAAAGTACATCCCTTTTTCCAGTGACTCCGCCTCCAGACTCCGCCTCCAAAGTCGGCCTTCCAGCCAAAAGTAATGCTCCCGGGCAAGTATCATGGAGTGGATGCATTCATGTCTCTTGTAGAGTCATAGGGTTCATTACTGGGAATCAGCCGACGGGAATCGTCCCAGCGCGCGGTCTTTTACCTCTACAGTTGTTTGAGGCTAGAGGAGGCCTGACGAATGCGTTTCCAACGTTCCCTTTGGCATTTTCTCTTCATAGATGGTTCACTTGGCGAATTTTCTTCCACATTTCTGCAAAATCACCTAGGCTTTTTATCGCGGACCGTGCCTTTGAAACAGAAAAAGAAAAACTGAAAAACTTAACAATCAACAAAGGCGAGCACTGCTCCTTCCCTCCAGCCACCAAATAAGACCCCCTCGTTAGGAATCTCCAGTCTAGGACGTGCTCTGAACCCACTATCCACCTTACAAGCCAATTGTATTTCCGTCGGCTGCAAGAGGAAATGGCCTCAAAGAAACTCGGCAAGTTTGAATACGCTGGCGATGGCGACTTCAGGCATTTTGAGCGGTCGTTCAGTACATGCCAAAAATGGTACTGAATTTTTTATAACCAGGGTCACCTTCCCATAAATAACCGTAAAAAATGATGTGGGCTGTGTTGACCAAAGAAAGGCCTGGCACTCGTTCTCGAATGATCTCTAAAGCATTCGGAGTGTGCTCGGCCAATACAACAATGTTACTGTCAGATATTTGAGTGGTTTCTAAACGTAATGGATAATGCATCCGCACGGTAAGCGGGAGATGCGGGTTCGAGTCCGGTCCTAGGTCCGACTTTTGCCAATATCTCAGCATTCTTGTGATAACTTTCGGAGCGCGCACTGCGGCGTTGAGCAGTGAAACACCAACAAACCAAAACTGCTCAAGCGATTTCACTTCTCCACTAAGACTAACATCGTAAAGCGGTGTTCGGAAAGTGGGAAGCTTTTTCGCCTGAGTTCAGTTCAATTCAGCTGAACAAGTGATAGTGGCCCCTCGAAAGTCTTCGCTCTTCTGCTATCACATTAGTTCTACTATTATCGGAAAGGAAAAAGTGGCGAATGAGAAGTAATATCATTACGTGTGCATAGTCTGAACGACCGGTTGTGAGGGATCAGTCACTACCATGTTAAGGTTTTTCCTTGTCTTCGCTTGTGCAACAACATTCGCTTGACGGGATCATAAAAGCAACAATTATGATGGATCAAAGGAATCCTGTAGTAGATGAAAAGATTCTCACCCCTTTTCCTTAGCTTGCTTAAGAGATAAACGAAGAAAACATCCTTCAATGGCTCAGTTCAGGCTTGTTGTGGGGCGGAGTCAACTTACCAATATGCCTGCCTCTCATTGGTCCGCTTCACTATCTTCTAGCTGTAAAGGGAGTTGACATTAAGATGACGATGGCACAATAGTAAGACCGACTCCGCCCTCGCAACTAGTCAAGAATGTGTCTTATGCCCACCATTCACCCCACCATTCACTACTTTGTTCAGAAGCATATTTACTGTGCGAACTCATTTTCTACTACAGGATTTCTTCAGTAAAGGTTAAGGACAAAAAGAAAAACTATAGTGAAATGCGGGCATGAGATAAAGGCACATTCTCGACTAGTTGGCGAGGCTCTGAGCCCAGTCCTACCATTTGATCTTTCCTCCATTTTAGGGTCAACTCAAGTCACTTTGCAGCTAGAAGATAGAGAAGCGGAGCAATGAGAGGCATACCAGTAAGCTGACCCCGCCCACGCAACAAACGTGGACTGTGCCATTGTGAGGAGGCTACCTTCATCTCATCACTTAGCTAATCTTTGGAACAGGGACAAAAAACGTTGCAAAATTCGACTGCATCGAAGTAATCTTAGGTGAAACCCCTTTAAATAACCCATAAAGCAATGTCTGACCGTAATTCTGCTCTCAGCCTCACTTAGTCCCAGTAATTAAGGTGAGTGACTTCAATTCGCGAGAAAGGAGAGATCGAGGTGAACCACTCAACGAGCAGTGAAACTTCTGGTCTGAGCCTTTCTCTCCAACGCAACGGGTCACTAACTCTATCCTAAGCCATAAACCCAGCAAAGTGCACCTGCTAGCACTTCTAACGACGCGAAGGCTTTTAGTGAAGGTATTCCAGAGAAATCGGGTTTTGCCGAAATCCCGTCATGGCGCTAGCTAGAGCTATTTCTCAGAATCCGTGCAACAGATTTCCATAAAATGACCACGAGTCCAATGAGTGCGCTCAGACGCCGTCGAGAACTAGACAACGATATGGCGGTTGGCCGGCTGATGAGCGTACGAACTCGATTTCGTCTTTCGCGATCGTGTGTCACTGATCGTAAACCCTAAACATAACGTCGTAACGTGACGGAAATTCACTTCAAATGCAAATTTACCGTGTGACTGAGGAGAGCGCTTGATGTGACACTCAGGCCGATTTTGTATGGCGCGCCCTAATTCGACTTTTAGAACAATGAACTGTGCCCGGAATAAACTCCTGACCCGAAATACATCTACCTATAGCAAGTTAACCATAAGTGAATAGAATTGTTCCCACAAGTGACATGTCCAATCAGTTCATCAACTCCCATCTCCAACGTTCCCCAGATACCTCAAAATTGGTGGGATACGGGTTGCAAAGAAAGAAGATGAAGGAGAAGGAACACTCGAATAAATCTCCTCAGCTACAATTCCGCAGCTACTCGAGTCTCAGGCGTTTATTCCAACCCTTCGAAACCTGCATGAATCACCCCACAGGAGGATTAACCGAGTTCATACCATCTGGATATTGAGCCAATACGGCATGATTTTTTAGTGATATGGGACAAAAGGAAGGGGAGTAAGAGGGGGCGGGGGCTGGGGTTGCCTAGATGGAGCTCCCTAAGCAGCACCATGGAAACCTTAAAGCATCTGACAGCAGCATCGCGGTAACGGATAGTTATCTTCAAAACTCGAGTAGCCCTAGGAGCCTCTATGCCCTTTCTTTTGGTCCCCAATGAGTAGCGAAATCGTGGACAAGGGAACGGGGGGATAGTAGGATGGAGAAGGGTATGACACGTCCAAAAAGTTGAAATGTTGACTACTTTCTGGTGACTCCTGGTCATAAATAACACTAGCTTCAAACCTCAGATCTACGTCTACTATCTACTCAAAGCAATCTGAAGGTAAACGTGCGGGAGATTCCTATTTATATTAGAGGGATCATAGCCGTGAAGGTCGCTGCTGACATGCGACAAGTCCTGACAAAACCCAATGACATACCTGACTGCAAGCCCTACCAAACTCGAAAATAAAGCTGAAACTCTCAGATGGGAGCGTCTTAAAGGCGAAGTTGCACGATGAATCTTCCCAGCGACTAGGTCATCAATACTCCTGGCAGGATAGAATTCCGCGACCCTGGGCAGGCGCTGCATAGCGGTTTTCCCGAGGAAGGTGCCCTTTAAGGGCCCTATCAAGCCACAACTTACGTCCCAAACGCCCGCCACGCCCGCCCGCCCACAAATATCACTCGTATTCATTCATTTGCTAAGCAAATTATGAAGCGAAGGGATTGGTATGAAGCGGCCGTGATGCTGCATGGATATATGAGTACACATATGCAGCCGTACCTTCGGTAGCGGTGATTGGCAAGATGCCTACGGGAAACTCGTCCGAATTGATTTCTAGTCACTAAGAACGGAGTTTTTCTTCGGCAGGATTTATATTGCAGCGCCCTACCATCATTTTAGCGCTAACTAGGGAACCATTCGTGAAAATGCCTTAAGGCACGCAGCGTGCGAGACTGTTCATCGTGGGAAGTGCGGATCCAAATAGAATGTTTAGGCGTTGAAGAAGGAACGTGTAAATGTTAGGTTTGCGTCCGGAAAATGTTCAGCGTTTTGAGTGGTTTCACTCTTGAACGATCATAAACTTTCTTAATACTCGTCTGGACTTTTCGACGAAGTACAGCCAGCCATTTCGAATCAGCACAATTTATGTAACTGCTGACACAGTCGAGAAATTCCCATCAAAGAAAAAAAACTGGTTGGTTCAGAATGCTATCCACAATCAGAAGCGCTTTTTTCCTGGTCCTAATGATGAAGATTTTCAGCCAAGGAACTTTTCTGAAATGTTGAAAAGTCGTGATTACGGTCCGGTGGAAAGGTCTGGCAGATATCGGCACGGTGAGATAAGAACTTCAACCTCCAAATCGTTCAATTTATGGATAGTGATTTGTGAAACGTGTGGGCGGGCGTTGTCATGCAAAAGAATCGGACCCTTTCTGTTGACAAGTGCTGGCTGCAGCTGACGCAATTTTCGGTACATTTCGTCGATTTCTTCAGTAGGACTCTGCTGTGATGGTTTGGCCTGGTGACAAAAAGTTATAGTGGATCACACCAGCCGATGACCACCAAACCGTGACCAGAATCTTTTTTTCGTGAGGGTTCGGCTTTGAAAATTACCTCGGTGGTTCGTCGAAATCCAACCACTGTCCGGAACGTCCTCCTGTACAACATGTTCCAATTTCGTCACAGGTGACAATTCTTCCAAAAACGGGTCGTTTCTGTTGCGCAAAAGCAGTGAAGAAGAAACCTCGAGACGTGCCAATTTCTGCCGGTCACTCAAATTGTGGGGCACCCACTTGTCGAGCTATTCTCTTTCACCTTCCACGTGCCAATCCAGAACCAACCTGCAACAGTGGATTTGCCAAGGCCTAGCTCTTCTGCTATCTCTCGAACTGTTTGGGATGGGTCAGCCTCCAAAATCCCCCTAAAATCCTCGTCAGATATTGCTTTAGGTCGACCGCTATGAGGTTCATCTTCAAGGCTGAAATCTCCAGAACGAAATTTGTCGAACCATTGTCGCACGGTGCTTTCTCCAACACTAGTGGGCCCCCACACCTGGTTAATTTGTTGAGCTGTTTTTTCGATTGCGGATTGCCCAATTTATAGTCGAAGAAAAAAATCGTCCGAAGTGCTCTTTTCACATGCTTGAAAAAATCTTTAAAAAAGGGGGTTCATCAAGCAATGGTGAAACGGCAGTTATACCATGAGATAAAAATCCTCTTTAGTCATGATAACTACTGAGACGCAAGGGAGAATAAGTTTTCATCAGCAATGAATGTACAAAAATAGTAACACAAAACGCTGAGAACTTTCCGGACAACCTAATACAAATAT
>MU913901.1:8492-20992 GCA_036418165.1 Cooperia oncophora | reverse complement strand
AATCGTACGTCACGACATTCGCTGCAAAGCTGATGTACTGTGCGTTGATATACTACCCCAATACGAACACTCCCTCTTCGATTTGTTATAGAATACCGCCCTCCCGATTTTCTGATCAGTGATGACGAGAATCTCATTGAGTTGCTTGCCACCTTCATAAGTACTGAACGTGAAACTGTGATTCTGTTCAATTTCAACTTACCAGTAGACTGGAAAAACATGATTTCTATTGGTTCTAACTCTGCCAAGTTTTTAAATTTCTTTCGCAACTCAGGTTTTGATCAGGTGGTATGGGAAACCCATGAAAACCAGATCCTTGATCTTATTCTCACTACTACCCCTTCTATTACAAACGTGTCACTGATGCCTCCTTTGTCAAGCTCTGACCATTGTATTGTGAACTTCCATATACAGGGGTTTTACTCTACCTTCATATCACCACCCATGCCGGATTACCATAACGCTAACTACGCTTCTCTTGATAACAGCCTCCATAACGTTGATTGGTTCACGGTTTTCGATGGCTATGATTCGATGTCCGACCTGTATCGCAGGTTTTGTACGCTCATCTATCAATATTTATCTGCTCATGTGCCCTTCAAAACGCCGCATAGACATAGCATTCGATACCCCCTACACATTCGAAACTTACTCGCTCAGAAGCAGCGCATTTTTCTTGCGTCTTCAGATTTTTTGAGAAGTCCACTGTATAGAAAAGTTTGTGCTGACATTGATCTGCATCTAAAGAATTTTGGGACAACTATGAACGACGGCTAGCCAAGCGTGCTTCTATGAAGAATCTTCACCAATATATCCGTCACAAAATGAAAATGATAGGAAGTTCAGGCTCTATTGTTGATATGAATGGAGTAACATGCACTTCCGAAACTGATAAAGCTACCGCACTTGGCAATTTTTTGCCAGTGTCTTCACCAAAGATGCTGACCCTGCGTTCTTACAAACAAATTTCGAACTTATTCAATGCCGTTGCAATGACTTCTACTTTACTCCCGATGAGATTTTTAGCGTTCTGAAGAGATTGAAACCCTCTACCAGTGAACCGTACGATGGAATACCTCCTATAGTTTATAAGAAATGCGCTCGCTCGCTTTCGCGACCGCTTGCTCATTTATTCAACGCATCATTCATGCTGGGCGAGGTTCCTGAGATCTGGAAGGATGCGCTAGTCACAGGGATTCCAAAGGTTGATGGAGCCGTCTTGGTATCGGACTTCCGCCCAATTAGTATTACTCCAACACCTGTCAAAGTGATGGAAAAGATTATTCGAAAGAGAATTCTTGATTGGTTACTAAAAAAAGCTTATTCCACACGAGCAGCACGGTTTCCTTCCGGGGCTATCGACTGTAACAAACCTTGTTGACAGCTTTTATGACTGGAATCTAGCATTGAACCATGGTAAGTCAATCGACATTATCTACGTTGACCTATCCAAAGCATTTGACAAGGCGAATCACGCAAAACTACTTCTTACTAGGGAAGGTCGTCAGGTCGAAGTGGCCATTTGTAATGAGATGTAGCTCACTAGACGTGGTTTTGGACGCTGATCTCGAATCTGCCTTTGAAATTTGCAGAACGATTCTCTGAACGGAGTTATGGAGCTTTTTCCACCGCGTTTACCACGCAACAGGTCGTGGGATCGGATCCCTGCTGAGCTTAACTTTTTTGCTTCTTGTGCAAACGTGGCAAAAAGTGGTTGTAGCGTCACTACTACATTAGCGCTCTCCTTGACTTGCCTGAAAAACAGTTTGCGTTCGCTTACTGGCGCGCTTAGTGCCTTATGATCTAGGAGATGTACAGGTGCCCTTGGCGCGAGTGCAGGCGTTTTCGCGCTGAGCGAGTGCCATGTTCGAGTTTATCGGAGCCTAGGTAGAAGTTTTTAGCCAAATCTTCATTTTGACCTGACTTCGAAAGTGAAGCATCCATGGGTTAGTTCAATTGATGTTAACACCTATTCAGCTGCAGATACATTCTCCTGCACAAAGCCTCGTCTCCTCTCTTCTTACGCATTCATTTTATTACTGCTCCAGTTTTCCTGGTATCTAAAAGCAAATTCTGTCCAAAGACAAGCAATCGACAAGAGACTGGCCCTGGAACTATTGGTGACCATCATTCGATCAACTGCTACCGCACTTTTCATAGTTAGGTCAAAACCTCACATCTGGCTAGAAACCTGTCCCCAAGGGTAGTTTTGCTCCCTGAACACGAATATGGCACCCATTTGGCGTTTGAGTGTTTTCTAGACTTAAAAGAGACATTCCCCACAAAATGCAAAACAAGTTCCCTTCCAGAAATCCGAACCCTTCATAGCATGCCCGCGAAGCAAGACCATTACCACTACACCATGCCGCCGTTGATCGTATGGTGCTTCCCGGCTATTCATGCGTGGCCGGCAACCGCGCTCGACTCTGTTTCCTTCATTTTAATTCTAACAAACCTTCATAATTCCGTTCAGAGAATCGTTCTGCAAATTTCGAAGGCAGATTCGAGATCAGCGTCCAAAACCACGTCTAGTGAGCTACATCTCATTACAAATGGCCACTTCGACCTGACGACCTTCCCTAGTTATGCAATCTCTTGGGATTGCGGGAAAAGTCTTAAAGTGGTTGAGATCCTATTTATCTGAACGACATATGACTGTCAAAGTGGGGCGAAGGTTTTCTGACCGATTTCACTGCACTAGTGGCGTACCCCAAGGCGGAGTTCTATCTCCTCTACTTTTTGTGATCTATACCTTGGATTTGCCGTCCTACCTCAAAACATCTGAAAATGTAAGAGTGCAAATGTATGCTGATGATATTAAAATATATGGTATCTTCAACGATGATAACTGTAACGAGGTTCACTCAGCTCTTAAACGTTCGATTGAAAACTTGAAATCTTGGGGCACACACTGGGATATCGATGCGTTTGTACTGCCTATAGGTAAAGCCTACTCTACACAATATACAATCAATGATGTGAAGATGAAAAGCTGCGAACTCTCTAAAGATCTTGGAGTTTTGGTTGACACGAATCTGAAATTATCTGGACACATCGAACATATAGTAAACAAGGCATATGCTACCCTTTTCGCAGTTTTTCGTAATACCTATACCACTGATGTAACCACTCTGGTACGCCTTTACAAGACATATGTACTGCCGCATCTTGAGTATTGTTCTCAGATTTGGAATCCCACACGTAAAAAGCAAATCATCAAGCTAGAAAAGGTACAGAAGTTGTTTACAAGGACTGCTGTTCCATCGTGCTTTCCAATGTCACAACTCAATGCCAAGTTATAACGAACGTTTAAGACAATTAGGCTTAAAGACGCTTAAATACAGACGGACAATTGCGGACCTTGTTTTTGTTTTCGCCTTCTACGCATGGAGACTAATCTGTCTCCAAGTAAGTACTGGGTGTTCAGGCCAAGTCACGAAAGAAGAGGCGGATTCAACTTACATTACCCTCGGATTCAAAAGAAAAATCAGACTCAATTATATAATTTTGTGCTCTACCGTGGTGCGAGGTGGTTACAACGTTTACCCACTGAAATTCTGTCGTCTGGTGACAGCCATAGTTTTAGAAAAAAATTGATAAAGATCAACCTATTACAGCTTCTCGGGTTGGATGACTCATTTTAGTCTCGAACATCTACCTTTTTTTCAGTACATTTGAAGTTCTTGCTGT
Organism: Cooperia oncophora; assembly: GCA_036418165.1. Taxonomy (NCBI): domain Eukaryota; kingdom Metazoa; phylum Nematoda; class Chromadorea; order Rhabditida; family Trichostrongylidae; genus Cooperia; species Cooperia oncophora. The sequence goes on along the minus strand of MU913901.1, from coordinate 17,302 downwards.
GTGCAGTACGTTTCCCAAGAATTTCGGTATTTTCTTCGTGGAATCGAAGGCATAAATCGAGTTATCATTGATATTTTTGTCACCATATCTGTAAGAAGGAGGCACACTGGCTATCTAAACTGAATCCTGAGTGTTTTTTTCTTGAATTGATTACATTGATCACTTGTTCCACTGTAGTCTGATGATCCTCAAATGTGTCTAAAGTAATTGTTATCCTCAATGGTTTTCGAGCAGATGAAACCCTCTGCTTGAGGTCCCTCGCCTGTTCGCCTGGGGTCCTGAACGGATGCGTTCGTTCGGGTTAAACCGTCAGCGGGCCCCAGTATTACGACAATCTTGCGTTCTAGGTGAAGGTCGATCTCGCAGTGGGCCTCATCAACTGTCAAGGGGAGGACTATATTACAAGTGTTCAATTATAATCTTCACTTATAACCTTTTTTCTCTTCTCAGGAAGTAGTATGAATAGCGTGTGCTCCTTCTCTCTGTCTTAGTGTTTAGTTGAAATATTAAGTTTCAGCGAGTTTATTATAGTGTAGCAATTTGTGGCACACCTTATGGTGTAAATAAATAAATAAATAAATAAATAAATAAATAAATGCTAAAGCCGCCAGTTTCCCCACTGGAAAGATAAAATGGAAATGAGATGTTTAGTCGGTGCGTCTACTGAAGAGCGTCATCGCATGGATAAGGGAAAATTGCAGAGAAATCTTTTGAGTAGTCAATGACTAGTAAACTGTAGCTCACCTTACATGCCTCTTTGGCAGTTCTGTACCAAAAGTCCGTCTCAGGGTATTCGTCACACAGTTTCTGCTCGTCGATTTCGTTCACTTTGGTGACATTCACTACTCCTAAAATTATATAACAGATGGATGACACTGGAAAGCAATGTGCAATACAAAGCATAGAAAAGTTGGACCCCCTTTTGTGAGTAAGGTTGGTAAGAAAATTTCGCCAATATTGTTTACTCTGTATTATTCAGTTTAATAGGTTCTAATAGTTTAGTAGTTTAATTTAATAAACTACTAGTTTAATTTAGTAGTCTAATAGTTTAATAGTTTAATTGATCGCCACTCTCAGCCCACAGCGCTGCCTTATTGCGACGATCCCCTTCTCCAAGAACTCAGAAGCACGACGGTCGGAGAAGTTGATGGCAATGATACTTCTCCCTGGCTCCGTCCACCAGGGAGGTTGTCGCGGTTCGCGACAACGTGGCCGGGGTCCCGTGCGCCGTGGGCTCTGGCGCGCTACACGGGCAAAGCCGCGACGCGACAGTGGAGCCTATATAAGGGCTGCCATGAGCCAGTCGGTGTGCTTCTCTCCCTCCGGGAGGAGAGATCCACCGGGCACCCGCTCTGCCGCCATGATGCCGGACGGTTGGCAGGGTGCTTGCACTCTGCACAGCAGTGTGGTCGGGCACACTGCTCCGTCTGGCGGAGCTCTGGCTCTGGCCCGTGCCTGCTATGACCCGAGGGCACGGCCGGCTGCGGGTTGCAGCTTATAGCCGCTTACCGCTAGGATTAACGCTGAACAAATGGAAGATGGATGGTCAATCCAGCTACGGCAGGATATAAGGACAGTTGGAAGATGGTTACCGCAAACACGTGAGTCAATAAATATGAAGTTTATTTATGTTGTAATGTTGCAATAGGTGGGAGTTGGGAGCGACCGGGCAGGTGGGCCCGTAAGGTGCTGGTTAGGCTTGGGAGGTTTTGGTCGGGTAAAGGTATAAGTTGTTGGCTGTTACATTTCTGTTGGTATTTCTGTGCTTGGTTATTGCATGCCTCAGAGGGGGGTAAAGTAGGCATGCCTTTAGACCGGTTACGGCAGGCTGTAACAGTGGTAGGGCCGGCCGACCCGGGGGTCCAGGACGGACATGGGGGAGGTCGGACCCACCACGGGGACATGCCTGTTCATGGGCTGCCGTCCCCTGCAGCCTGTCACGGGCTTAGGCCCGGGTGGTCCCTCGGGGAACCGAGGCTATATCGTGCGGGAAAGCGATATAGTCCCCGGGGAACTGTGAGACTGAGGTGGGCTGATGGTGTGTAAGCGGGACCCTTGAACACCGATGCTCGTCGTGGGAGAGGACTAGTAGGGCGGTCTCTCTCTGAACTGCGACAGAGGTTGTGGTGTCTCGATCGGTTGTCGAACATTTAATAAAGAGACGCTTGAGCGAGAACGCTTTCTCTTTCCCACAAAAATGAATTAGGGTGGAGTGTGATGTGTTTTCACTACCACAAGCATGACCTATCTGTGAGAATCCGAATCAATCCTGTTCTAGCCGACCATCATACCCCTTGGAGGCACATTCTGTGATAACCATTAGTCAAGAAGATATAACTGTTGTCGTCTCCGCCCATCTCTCTTCTACTCCATCAACGCGGAATGCGCCTTCAGGTTCAAGTGCTCGTCAGCATTTTCTACAAACGTCGAGAAACATATTGATTGAACGGTCACGAAATGATACTTTTGGGAAAGGGGTTTTTGCAAGAAAAGATTAACATATTCATCAGCTGCATCTCGCAAGTCTCATTTTCGCCAAACACAAAGCAGCATTACTACGGTTCCCAAGCACAGCTGCGTGCGCGACACATTTGAAAAAGGACATTACGATTTGTGTGAGCACCCTCATGAAGAGATGTGCGCTGTTTTGAGTGCACTCACCGGCTCCGAAGTCAAGCAGATTGAATAAAGCCGTGTAGCAAACAGCCGAGAAGAGTTTAGCAGGAATATGATGCTTCGGAGTAATCAGGACCTTAAACAAATGCAATAGTTCGAATTTGCGCAGTTCGCAGACGAAGTAAGCATTGCAATTATAAAAGTGAAAAACCTGAGGAGGACAAAGAAGAGCATCAATGTGATTTTCCATCATCAAGCTCACGACATCACCGCGATATTGTTCTATTTCAGCATATGTTTCGCGAAGTTCTGAAAAATTCACTGATCAGAGTACAGCATCGTTGGGAGAATCTTATCAGGGAGGGGGGGGCTCACACCTGGTCGCCGGGAAACGGTTGTACGTTTCTTTTAGAAGAATCTCTGAAACTCAATTTCCCTCCTTTTCCTCCCTGATGAGCACGGAAGGAGGAATATGCTTTTGCTCGGCTTCCGTCTAAGGGCACGTGCGAAACGGAAGCTGAGCTATCTCTTTGCTTTCGACCCCCCTCAATAATTCTCATTTATTAGATTTTACAACATAGTCCATTATTTTTCATTTTCACTGCTTTTTCTTCAGGTCGAATCAACTATTAGGTTGGAAGGGAAGTCCTGACCTCACAAATGTTCTTCCAGTGTGCACAAGGAAAGGAAAAGCTCAGTCACAGCTATCCTAGTGCGCTTTATCAGACTGGTCTAACTCATGAGGCATACTCCACAAAAATTTCCCTACAACCGAGATTGCGGAGAAGCATGGCAGTTGTCAGTTAGGTGGAGCCTAGAGAGGTTGCCAACTTACTGGTGGTTACGTTCGGCTGCGCCTCAAGAAGCTTGAGTAAACGGCCGTCATTCTGTGCTGGTGGCCGACCTATACATTGCCTACCTCCGAATTAAATAACTCCAGCTCTCAAGCGCTGATACAAACGGGACACTGTGGCATGGCGAGCGATGTCCTTCCTGAAGACAACGGAGGTGTTCACTTCCTCGATTACGGCGGAGTGCCATACAGGAAATAATATGGGATAGGTCAAAAACTACCTCGACCTCTGAGGGACTTTTGAGCTTCTAAAAGCTTCCACAAAGTCATGATATACCCATTTGCAGAAACCCCAGAGGACAGTCTCCACTAATCAGGGATGAAAACATTCAAAATGATTTTTGGTCTTTTTCTAGAACAATCCAATCAAGAGTGTCGCGAGTTTCTCCGTACAACCTATATATCCTGGTGCGAATGGCGCGCACGCGACCCCACAATGTGGATCATCTTCCCGTATTTTCAAAAACTCTGGACCTTCTCATCAGTCTCACCGTAACCACCATAGTGGCAGTCTCAGTTTAGCGAGTGCGCTAGATTCCCTTCTTGACTAGTTTTTTCGCAAAAACTCTTGAGAGACTATATAGAATGAGATTTTGCAACGCTGCAGAAAGGTCAGAGGTGGAGTTACCAACGGCGCCACTTCACCCATTTTGATGCTCTTCCCTGCGCTGAACGGCCTAACAGTAGTGTCCAACTTCCTCTTCGTAAAACCTCGGCATTGTTGTTACGTTTATAAGTTCTTCTGTGCACACGAGGTTGTAGGTGGAAACTTTATTATGGCCTGACGTTTCGACTAGATCGTCTTCATCAGAGGCCTAAACGTGGCTCATGGTTTGAAATTGCTCTCTCTACACCGCCAAAGATCTCCTCTTCCCTAACGTTTCTGACAGACTACTGAGAAAACCCCCGAAATCCCGAATGAGGGAAAGACTCACCCAGTCCACCACAGCGAGAGCGGGAGTAGCCGCTCAGTTAGTTGTTAGTACAATGAGTGGGACTTACTGTGCCAATCTTGTATAGTGACTATAGTCAGAAATGGCACGTCCCACCGCTCACACAGTAGCTCGCAGTGCGACACATATGGCAAGAGGTCATTTGTTATGGATAAGCACTCATTGCGGTTGTTCATTCTAGGATTTCTTGCAGAAATCCAGAATGCCTCTAGCGCTTTTCTGGCAGAAATCTCAGTCTCGCATGTCAGAATCGTGCACTTCACATCAAAGTCGTTTCCGCGGTGCTCCTCGATCAAATGCTTGCCGAGTGGTGTTCTTATATTACCACGCCTTTTGCCAGCAAGATGTTCTTTGACGCGTATTGCTAACGGTCTTCCAGTCTCCCCAATGTAGGTTGCGTTACATGCCAAACATTCAATTTGATAGATCACACCACTTTTGGCGCAATCTCCAATTGAACCTTGTGGACAAGTAACGCACTGTTCTGATATGCACTGCCTGTCGTAGAGTCTGTTTCGCACCAGTTGGCGTTTGATGTTATTAGGAATACTAACTAATACAACATCATTGTCCAACTGTGCGCGAAAAAGACATCTCTGAATCGCAGCAGTCACTCTATCAGATATGAATGGTATACATAGCGGGAGCTTGTTTTGGCGCGGTACGCGTCGGTGCTCAGTGTGAGTTCTTCTACGATTCACTGGTACAGGATAGCCATTTGAAGCGGCTATATCAGAAGCAAGCCGTACGGATTCTTGCCGTTCTGCTGCCCCTGTGCTCAGGTTTGCTTTGAACGTCAGGCCATAAAAGTTTCCATCTAACAATCTTGTGCACAGAAGATTTTATTAAGCTTAACACTGTCTAACCCCAACTCCGAAAGGTGTAAAAGTTTAATTAAAAATGCTTACCGAATGTGCTGAGGGTCATTGCCCTCATCATGTTTGCCATTCTAGGGAAGAATTTCTCTACTGGATAAGCCAGAAGTCGCTGTATCCAGATCGGTACCAAGAATATGAACATCTGGCCATAGAGAGAAGGATCAAGAATGTCCTGAAACAAAACTAAATTGTAGCTTTCCCGCCTATTTGAATATTTTGCATCCAGATCCAAAACGAACCTTTTTGATCACCCGGCAAAACTACAAATATTACAGTTTACAATCTGGTTGCAGAGAAGATATGAAGGGCTTACACTCGAGAGTTTACTGTACAGGAATTTGCCACCATCAACGCAGACCGCTCGAAGGTAATGTCGCATCATCTCGGGAACTTTGGGAGGTTGGAACGGCACCACCGTGTGACCGGTAGCTTCCAAATGGGCTTTTGCTTCCATTACTGCTCGCTGAAATGTCACTATTGCTTCTGTTCGTGTTCGTCACAAGTATTCTGGAAAGGAGTCCTAAGATTATTCAAGTACGTGCTTGAATTGGGGGTGGGCAGTTTCAGTTTTCTACAACTTACACTGGCAGTCAGTACATGTACCACTGGATTCACCAGGTTCTCTTACACTTTGGTTGTTCCGATTTTGTACCAGAGCCATTTTTGAGTAGCTGCACATGACTAAATGGAGGATGTGGCAGTACATCTGCCATCGGCATAGCAAATCACCTCCCAGAGTGCGGAGTTGACATAAAAAAGTAAATGAATGCGGCTTCACTGGGCGAAGCCGAAAGTTATCGAAGTTGAGCCGATCGTTACATAGGCTTGAAAAAGCTCATTATTGTCGGATTCCACGAAGCCGCAGTAGTGAACGCTCAGTTCACGCAGGCAAAATTAAATGTAATGCACGCCTCCTTGCCGGATATGAACAGCCAGAAAACATCACCCGACTGACTTTCACGCAATGGTTCAAGGTGCGAAGTACAACTTTATACAGACAGCATCACACAGTTCAAAAGGGGTAGAGGATCTCAATGGAAGCTATTTCCCCTCCTATTGCTCTAGAACTCAACTGAGCAGTGGCCAGTTTGAGTGGAAAAGTCTAAATCAGGACAATTGGCTGCCACTCTACATTTCAAACGTTATGAACCCATAAAGTGTCAAAAGTACTCACTTGTATCGCCGGTGCTGGGGTGAACCAGCCATCATCTATATAGTAACCGATACGGTATTTGTTGCCTTTGCGGTACATGTCATTGTTCCACACCACCGGTGGCACATAAGGATCGTTCTCTGTTATCCAGTTGTTGCTCCATACCTAAGTACCATAAATTACTTAAGATTCAGTATCGCATCACTATTCCCTGAATTCCCTGAGGAAAGTATTATAACGGTAGCTATTAGATACACTCCGATATAACCAGATGGGTGCAAGAAGGGATGGGGGCGAGGAGAAGAGTGGTCATCAACCATCCAGTAGCCTCCCCCCTCCTAAAACACGGCAGAGAATGGCGCGCACCAGACACTGACAATGACTGAAGCCCTTTTATTCTCCGATTACCGCGGAACGTTCCTTCGAGTTCGAGCGATTCATTATCTTCAAGCGTTTCCAATAAAAACCAATAAAATGGGCAAGGCAGTTGACGGCAGATCGGCGACGGAGGGTGTGGGCAAGAGAATCGTAAATTGTCGTCTTGTCGCGCGGGGCAATGAGTGAGACGTTCCCTTGCTCTGCACTGCCCTTTTTCGTGGAGACCGAAGTTTCATGTAGACGACGACAATATCGCCTAAAATCGTCGTCATTAGCGAACGCGATGTCGCACGCGACGCCCACTCGCGCGGCGAAATACGATTCTCCGGGGGCCTCTGCACCTTCGCTGCTTCACATGTTTCGTTTACAAGTTTCACTGTTGTGAAACTTGTCAAATCTTTTGAGCTAATGAAATTAATCTCAAACGCAGTTGGCATGATAAATCCTTAAGACGAGTAGGATCATTACGCCTGGCAGGATGGACTTCCGCTCCCCTGGGGAAGCGCTCCGTAGCGCTTTTTCCAAGGTACCCTTATGACGCAATATCAAGCTACAACATACTGACCCGGACGCCCACCGCGCCCGCCCGCCCACAAATGGACGACCGTACCCGATGCTCGTATTGCTTCATTACTTACCTGGATACATGGCTGCTCGTTTTCAGCCGGTTCTCTTCAGCGACGAGCACACGCTTCCCTCCATTGTTTATCTTGAGCGGTTTGGACCCAGTGTTGGTCTGCAGCTTCTTGGAGTTGCTTCAAGGAGTCTCTCCAACGGGTTGCAGGGCGGCCAGCCTTGCGCTTCGCGTCTCTCGGATACCAGAGTGTGATGCGAGTGGTCCACCGATCGTCCGTACGTCTGACCACATGTCCGGCCCATCTCTTCTTTGCATTCCACGCGTATACTACGGCATCAAGGATGCCTGACATTGAGCGCATGTCTGTACTGCGCAGATTGCGACATCTCTGCTCACGGCGGTTGATATTCAGCAGGGTCCGTTCCAATGCTCGTTGGGCACGTGTCAACATCAGCGTGGACGCCTTGTTCTCTGCCCACGTCTCGGATGCGTAACAAAGTGCAGGCAGTACTGTAGAGTCGAATAGAGCAGCTCGTATTTTCCTGTCCGAAATGAGCTCTTATGCGTCCCATTGCCGTCCATGCGCATTTTTTGCGTCTCATAATTTCTTCGCGCAAATTGTTGTCCATGGAAATGAGTCGACCAAGGAAACGTAACGGTAGCATCGCGTGGTTAAGTGCGACATCCGTAGAGCAGTGCCTTCGAGTGTGATGGGTGACGCATCTGCCCACTCGTTGCGCATGACCTCGGTCTTGCTCCGGTTCATCGTGAGGCCAATAGCTTTGCCGACGTTGTTCAGTTCCTCCACCATCCGCTGTAGCTCTGCTGAGTTTGACTGATAAGGACAATGTCGTCTGCGAATCGTAGGTTAGATAGCTTCTTTCCGTCGACGTTGATGCCTTTATCGTCCCAGTCGAGTTGCAGCATCGCGTGGTTGAGTGCGGTGGTGAACAGCTTGGGAGAGATCGTATCACCTTGTCTGACTCCTTTTTCGATCGGCACTCGTAGCTCTCGTTGAAAAATGCGGATGGTGGTAGATGTGTCCATGGTGCATTTTTCCAGCAGGTTTATGTAGCACGGGTCGACACCAGCATGGTGCAGCGCATTCCAAATAGAGTTCAGTTCCACACTGTCGAATGCTTTCGTATAGTCGATGAAGCAGAGGCAGGAGCGGCTGCTTGTATTCCTTGGTTCGCTCGATCAACTGCGTGACAGTATGGATGTGGTCCATGCAACAGAAGCCCTTGCGAAACCCGGCCTGTTCCACTGGTTGATATTCATCCAGTTGTTTCTCGAGCCTGTTGCTTCGTGAACAACTCGTATGGCTGCGAAAGGAGGGCGATGGGGCGGTACTGTTTCATTAGGTCGCGCTCGCCCTTCTTGAGCGGAAGAACCGTGCTTG